>CAUYQG010053680.1:0-25638 GCA_963574415.1 Tarsius wallacei
TATTTTAAAGTAAAATTCAAGAACAGTTTGAGAAAATTTACTATATTTTATACATGAAAAATAAAGATACCTGCACACACATGTTTGTTGCAGCTCTATTCACAATAGCAAAAACATGGAACCAACCATGCTGCCCATTGAAGCTGGACTAGATATAAAAATGTGGTACATATACACAATGGAATATTATGCAACCATAAAGAAGGACAAACATATGGACTTCACAGCAACTTGGATGGATTTAAAGTCTATCATACTCAGTGATCTATCACAGAAACAAAAAACAGAGTACCATATGTTCTCACTCATAAGCGGACCTTGAACAATTATTGTAATACTAGAAGACAGAGATTGGCAGTAGTGAGAAGCTGCCAGGGGAGGGAGGGTGGGATTGGCAGATGAGGGAAACTGCCAGGGGAGGGAGGGGCACACCTCATCAACAAGGGTACCTGCATAATGAACATTTGTATACCTAACCCTGAATTGTACCCCACATCTTTAAAAAAAATAAGTAGTTTTAAAAAGATAGAAAGGCTATGTTTGTTACAAAAAGGGTATTGACAACAGTCAGAAATTCTCATTTTAAATTTTCTTTATATAATACTAGTTAACATTTTCCTCTGGAAAGTTGTTTTTTTAATCTTTAAAATAGGGAAAGAGATGATCCATGACCTGCTTTATTTATGAGCTGGTTGACAGGTACAAATGTGATACTGTGTGAGACAGGTTTTGTAAAATAAAAAACACTGGATAAGTACAAGGTGGTTAGTGTTATCTATACATATAGAGATATTTTAACTTGAAAAAGGCAGCATTAGAAGCAATATTTATTTATAATGTTTTCCTAATGCAACATCACAAAATGGTTCCTTATTACTTTACTCGTTCATTTATTCAACACATGTTTATTAATTTACATACTGGTTTTTCGTTTCTTTGAGTCACTATGTTTGTATGTGCACTGGTTTGCCCACTTTTGAGCCTTTACGGCAGATGCATTGCTCCATTTCTAAAACAAGGAGAGAGAGGGGAAAAAAATATCCATGTAATAACTCAAACCTTAAAGATGCATAAGCTGTATAATCAAGTTGATAGGTCGATTTATATCATTATAAAATTTTTGCATGGGCACCTTCTAATTTTCATAGTAATCAAAGATATAGTTTCGATATGCCCTTTTATTCTCCACAAAGAAATATAGATAATATATCTACCCTAAGTAATTGAAAAATTTAAGGTAGTTTATGGTCTAATAATTTATAATAGCAAAGTAGAAATACCTGAAGATTTTGAGTAATACTCCTACTCTAAATATTGATAAGCATGTGGATGTATTGAGATTATTTTTCTAATAGTAATTAGCTGGCTTACTTCATTTCCAGTTTCTTTTTTTTTTTTCTCAATACATTTGAGAGACATGCAATCTTTTGTACTGGGTTCAGAAAAGAGGAGTGTTATTTACTATAAATGACATTGACCTTAAAAGGAAAAGATTCTTCCTGATTCTAGATAGGTAGCAATAGACTAGTGAGAAGAAAAACATAATGATCTTTCACTAGATGTCCAAAGGTTTGGTTTTAATTTTGCCTCCATAACTTAAATAGCCCTATAAACATGAAAAGTTATTTAACTATTATAAAATGATAATGAGAAATTTTGTTCTGCCCATAACACAATTCAAATGAAATAGCAAAATAGAGACAAAAGTTTGTAAACCACAAAGTTCTTAAGAGATGCCAGTGGCCAGCTACCCGCTTCTTGCACAATTGGTCCACAGCCCTTTCCTTACTTGACCGCCTCTTACCATCTTTAGCATGTTTCTGGCAGACGGAAAAACTGTTTTCCTTAGTTCATTGTGTTTATTTACAATCTCCCTTTGCACATGTATTTGGTTGGTTAACAAAGAGGTAAAAGCCGAATTCTAAAAAAAAAGTAAAATGAATTATTTATTTATTAATGTTTTTAAAGTGTATATAATAGTATACAAGTTAGTTCAAAGGAGCAAAGACTATTTTTTTAAAATGTTCAATTCAAGCCAATATTTGTTAATAAGAATTGCCAATGACTCTAAGCCAAAACTATGACTTTTTAATAGAAAAGTAATGGGGCTTTGAGAATGGGGTATAATTCAGGGCATGACAAACCAAAAACTCTCCTGAGGCTACAAATGCCAATTTATGTAACAAGAGAAGTCTTAGTGTGTTTTTTCTAGGCACATGAGTGATAGCATCTTATAATGAAAAAGGATAGGAATGATGGGAACCATTAAGACATTCATACCCAGTTAGGCTGCAGCAAAGGAGTGGTAAGAGTCAGGGTGTATGATTCACCCAAAACTTGGGGGGGTGGTGGTGGTGGGAACGTCTGTATTTGGTGTTTAAAGAACAAATGCTTAGGCTCAGTCCAAGTCTAGTAAAATAGTTTTTTGTATTATGTAGCATATTTTATAGGGTCACTCAAATGATAGTATTACCACATTTGAAACATTTGGGGGAGTAAAGTCATTCAATTAATGAGCTACTGCTGACTTTGTCTTATTATGAATAGAAATATAACTATAAGGTGCAAAATCAGGCTTGGATGTTTTTGTTTCTATTTTAGTCCTATATTTTTCACTAAGACTTTGAAGTATGCTACATATTACAAATGTATACCCATCTTAATTTCAACTGGCCATATATCCAGTGTTTACTACTATCATGTGGTTAGGGGCTACCATATTGGTCACCACAGTTTTAAACATAATTATGTTAACTATCTTGAGCTGCTCATGAGCACTTTATGATGTACTAGACACCCTAGCCCTTTTTACTTTTGAATATTGACTTAGTAGCTTGCTACCCCTCATGGTTGCCCGAATTTTTCTGAAGATTTCCAGCCTCAACTGTACCTTGCTTCCATTTGCAGGAAAGGATGGAATCAACCCAGCAGCCAGGAATAGTAACACTGGGAACAATGTCATTGCTGGAAAAACAAAACAAATGGAACAAAGACTTTCATTAAAATGTTTAGTACATGAACATCCGAGTAACATAGTGGAATGGGAGGAGTAATAATCTCCATTACCCCAAATTCATTAGTAATATAACAAGAGGAGAATTGTCACATGATGCTAGCAGAATGATAGTAGATTCTTCTTTAGAAGCACACCTCCAGTTGAGACAGTAAAGAACAAACTGAACTACTTGACTAAACTCCTTGAAGTACACCTGTAAATGCTGAAGATATATTACCTCCTTCCTTCCCTGTTTCACAGTCTCACATGTGTAACTACTCTCTTGAGGTTCTAGGAATGGCTTCTTCGTATTGTCCATTCAATAGTAGCAGCAGCTCCCAACTATCACTCTCACTAGGGTAATGCTGCATTAGCTCTTGCTGGATTTCTTAAATTTTGCCTAAAACTCTACAAACATCTTCTTATTAAACATCTCTTCAAATTAGAAGTTAGCACGTGCCATTTGTTTTCTGTCAGGACTCTAGCTCACATACTTGCCATTCTTAGAACCTAGATAAATCCTTTAAGAAAGATATGTTTTTGTTGATTCTTCTAAACCACTCTCCTCAACTTTCTCCGCACAGCCAGTGTTGTAACTCATTTCCTCTCATACCTTTATCTTTAGTACCATTTCTCAAATTACAAAAAGGCAACATTCTTCTTCGGATCTTAAAACAGGAGGTAACAATTTGATTTATCACCTTTAAGGAATCACTAACTCCACCTGTATTAGTATTCTTAATATATTTACATCCTTTGTCTCACTAATTCAACTTCTTGAAATCCTAATGAAGTAACAAGCTATACTGGAAAAGCTTTATATATAAAATTTTCATAGCATTATTATTTATAAAGGTAAAATATTATAAATTAATTACATGCCCAACAATAAGGAGATGAAGTGTTTAGATAAATTATAATACATCTTTTAACTGTAGTTTATTATAGACATAAAAATCACTGTACATTTGTGGTGGTTTTGTAACCTCAGGGAAAATTATGCTGCTTCACAGTTAGGTTTAAAAGAGGCAAATCCTTAGTCTTCTGTTATAGGACACTGAATGTTTACGTCCTTCCCTCCTCCTCCTCCCAAATTTATATGTCAATGTCCTTAGAGTGACTGTGTTTGGAGGTGGACCCTCTAAGGAAGTAATTAAGGTTCAATGAAGTTATATGAGTGGGACCTCGATCCTGTAGGATTAATGTAATTAAAGAAGAGACACATTATCGCATTATCTCTGGCTCTCTCTCTGTCTCTGTCTCTCTGTCTCTCTGTCTCTCTCCCTCTCCCCTCCCCCACCCCCTGTCTGTCTCAATGGATGGCAAATAGGTGGAAGATTACTGAACACATATTTGAGAAAATTAGAAAAAATAAACACAATCTAACAATGATATTTATCCTTTTCCGTTGCTTTTCAAATATATAACAGTACTCCTAAAGCCCAGAAAATTCAAATAATATTTTCTTAGAATACCCATTTTGAATTAAACATACACTCCATTATGCTTAACCTTTTTATGTAACTGTTAACAGAACAGAAAACTTTGTCAGCTGGAGGGCATTTTAATTAAGTATTTTTGCCTACTTAGTAACTAGAATGAGAAGAGGGGAAATTAGAATAGGAATCCCAAAATTGAGGGATGCAAATTATGTAAGTATTTCTACACTGTTTTAGAAATTAGAACAGGATAAAAATTTGGAAGACAGAAAAGAAAAAACTTGAAGAAAAAATGAATTTATTTTGTACAAATCAGACACATACGTTTAATGTTACAAAGCAACATTTTTAGGTCTTAGAGATTCCTGGCTCCACACTGAGCAAACCTAACCCTTTGGCACCTGGTAATATCTTAAAGAAAGAGCACTGTGTTAAGAATCAGGAGTATTTGTTGTTGATAATGCTGTTTTATCCAGCTTATCTCTAACTAGCTATGTTGAAATTGAAACATCTTCATTTGTGAAATTAGAATAATGGTGACAGAGGATCACCACCTAGGGTTCTTGTGAGGTTGGAGGAAATAAGCAAACAAAAGCAGTTTGAAAACACCAACATCATAATGTACGTAGACATCCTGGTATTCACATTATTACTTTTATTATCTCTTGGCATGCTCACTCCCTCAGCTGTGAGTGCTGCCAGCAGAATTCCCTCAGCTGGTTAGGCCCTTCAGGGACTGCCTTTGCTGAAAAGAGTCTTTTGGCTGAAGGTCACTCTCATCCTATGCCTGGTGGATGTGGAGTAAAAGGATCTGACCTCTTAGCCCCAAGGGAAGACAATGTTCAAACTTCATCCTACCTTTGGAGATACTTGTGGAATTGGCTGAGGTGTCCATTACATCACAACTCTGTTTCTTTCTCTGCCTCATCTTTTTCCTTCTCCTCCTTTCTTTGGGAATTGATCCCAACTGCATTTCTTAATAAACTTCCTATGTTTCAGATTTGGCTACTATTATCTGGGGAGCTTGATGGGTGACACCATTTGTTAAACAATCTTTTTTCATAACTCTTGTCAGAACAGATTCTTTATACCTTCATTATCCTTTGATTGTATACTTCTCATGCATTTGATCATGTTAATCCTCAAACCTGTATTATAGCCACATCCTCCAAGAACATTTCTAAGTCCCTCTCCCCAAAGAAACTCATGAGCTAACTTTCAAAACATTGATCATGTCCCTGGATACAAGCATCTAAAGTATACAAAGTAAGGTTTTATTTTTTATTTTTTTTAAACATATTTTCTATTTTAAAATTGTGGGGTATAGTTAAGGGTTAGGTATACAAATATGCATTGTGCAGCTACCCTTGTTGATGAGGTGTGCCCCCACCCCGTCCCCAAACAGATCAAAGTAAGGTTTTAATTATACAATATTTAACTTTTCAGATTGATGTTCAGGACCTTATTTCTCTCAAAAATTCAACAGCTATACTTGGCCTGAACATTCCATTTTGTAGAAATTATGTCAAAAAAAATTTGCTTAGCTGCTAAAAGGAGAAATCACCAAATTGTTCATTTACAAGGGAAAGCTATTCCAAGTGGGATGTCCAAATAGGTAGGCTTCTTGCTGCCAACTCAAAATTAACTCTGACAAAATTATAGCAGCAAGAGAGAAACAGGGAATCCAGAAAATATCAAAAAATAGTTAGAAAATAGTCTCTCATAACTTCTAGAATGTATGTGTGTGGGTGTGTGTGTGTGTGTGTGTGTGTGTGTGTGGTGAATGTGGAGTAGAAGGAAGTGTTATGTCTGAAGGCAATGGCTGACCTAAGGATGTGGTGAAAGTAATGCTTTTTGGTTCCTGCTCTTGCCTCAAGACAATCACCGACTCCCTTGCATCGCGAAATTCTGCAACAGCAGAACAAACACTTATTTTGGTGCTTTATGTCAGCAAGCCAGCATCAGGGAAACATAAAAACCACCTGGCATGAAGAACTGATGAAAACAAAGTTATGTGTGACAGCATCCTCAGTACTACTACAGTCAAACCTTTATTCCTCCCCATCCCATCTCCTAGGGTTTTGGGATCAAAAATTCATTTGGCTACTTCTTCCCAATGCTGTTTCTTCCAAAAGTGTACCTTGAGGAGTGACAGTGAATGAAAATAATTCTGAGATGGATTCCTAAAACAGATAAGGATAATAGCAAATAATACATAGGCCCACTTAATAAATTAAATACAAAAATCCTAACAAAATATTAACTCACCAATTCCAAGCATACATTAAATATATCATGATCAAGTTAAAGTTATATCAGGACTGCAAGAATGATTCAAAATTAGAAAATTCATTGGTGAAATTTATCACAAGGCAAAATAAAAATTACATGATAAAAATAAGTAATTAATTCAATCCCTAAATATAGCTTTAAAGAACAAAGGAGAATAGAAGAGATCATTAATTTGGTAGCAATCAAATACTATATATCGACAGCAAATAAAATGATTATTGAGGAAACTCTAGGTGCATTCCATTTAATACCGGGAACAAGAAATGAATGACTAATACTATTGTTTAACATTGTATTGGCGAGATCATGATCAAAGCCTTAAGAAAACCACAAACACACACACACACACACACACACACACACACACACACATATTGTCAAAATGTGTAAGAAAAGAGGTAAAGTTGTTATTGCTTCCATATGATATAATCATTTATCTAGAGAATACGTCATATTCAACAAGCTTGCTATATGTATCGTCAGATTATAAAAATATCATTGCTATATATTGGTTATACTCAACTAGAAAACAAGGTATAAATACTCATTTATAAATAGCAAAGTATCTCAAGTATCTAAGAAACAATCAAAAATTTAAAAAAAATTCTTTTTAGAGAAAACTTGAAAATGCTAATAAAGAATACAATGGAAGAGCTGAATAAATTGAGAGTTTTTCATGCTCTTAAATGCAATGTGTTAACATAAAGATATCAATCCTAGTTAAACTAGTCTGATAATGATTTACAATTCCAATGCCAATTTTTATTGGCTTGTAGACAACTAAGTAATCATTTAAAAGAAGAAGTAATTAGGGTATTTTTCCATATTGGCTATTAAAATAGATGTCAAAGCTTTGCTTATGAAAATTTGGTATTATTATAGGAGTGAATAAATAGACTGACAAAGGTGAACAGAAAATTTAAGACACAGACCAAACGAGGTGGCACTAAAAAACATTGGAAGTAGAACAGATTAGCTAGCATATGGTATTGGGAGAACTGGTGTACCATATGAAAAAAAACAAAATCTGAACTTTTTAAAGCATTACCTGTGAAGGTAAATGAAGGTGCATTACATTTACAAACAAAAATAATTTACAGGCTGGGAAGTACAGGGGAAAGGGAAAGGTAAGGAGAGGTTTGTTAAAGAATACAAAATTACACCTAGACCGGTGGAATAAGTTGTAGTGTTCTATAGCACTGTGGAATGACTATAGTTAACTATAATATATTATACAGCTTCAAATAGCTAGAAGGGGGCTACTGAATGCTTCCAACACAAATAAATGATAAATGTTTGAGGTGATGAATATGCAAATTACCCTGATCTGATCACTATAAATTATATATCTCAAACCATCACCATGTACCCTATTAATATATACAATTCTGTCAGTTAAAGAAATACAATTTAAAAAAACTTACATGCACGTTTTCAGAGCCATACCTGTTTGCCCTAAGTGAGCCACACATAATAATGCCATAGATATGGTGATCGTGTGTTCTGACAGGCACCGTGTCACCCTTTGTGCTTCTCACTTAAAACTCCTAACAACCTAGGTAGTAGATGATGTTACTCAATACCCCAATTTAAAGATGGGCAATCCTAGGATCAGAGATTTAATAATGAAATGCCATACACTTGCAAACAGTAGAATGGGAGGATAAGACCAGACTGTTTGGCTTCAAAGCCCTCGCTCCTAAAGGGGAGGGAGAATAAAAATGTTTTAAAGAATTATACAGATAAGAAAAGTCATCACCAAAAGCATTAACACATGTGTATGATGTGTGCACTATAGGTATAGATACATTTATATACTAGTAACAGTACAGAAAAGTATCTGATGCAATATTTTCTTACTTAAAATGTAATATTAATCTTTATTCTGATCACTTTCTTTCATCTCACTAGGTATCTGTGAGACAGAAAGCAGTCTATGCCAATATACAGTTTGTATAACTGCTAGACTTCATTACATAGAAAATCTGCAAAGATAGCTAAATAAGAGCTGCCTTGGCAAATCCTGAAAAGTATTGTTCCCCCCCCCAAGGATGATATCCCTCCCTTTTACTTGAATCAACATCACTGAAATTCTTAGCAGCATTGGATTTACATGACTTGAGAATTCTGACACTCTTCTTCTAAATTTACCCCTGCTTCTTACAAATCAGAGTTCGATTCGGGGACCTCAATTTACCTTTCCACACATCATTACATGGCAGCTTCCAGCTCCCAGGCTTGAAACTTGTAATCACTTTAGTTGCTTTTGATCTGCCTTCAAAGGTTTAGTCATACAGGCAGACATTCTCGGTTTGGTTTTAACTAGCCGAAGAGGTAATACTGGATCTTTTCTGGCAATAGCGTAAATACTCTTAGAGCTTCCTGTGTGGCATTTAGCCACAGGGAAGAAAAGCATTAGTAAAATACTTTTTGAAAGTAAAATCTTCCCTCTAGTGGCAAATAACTCCTTTCATGTTGTCATTAGTTAATTCTGTGGTCTTCTAATATCTGATTCTCTAGAACAATTTTTTGTTTGCCAAAGAATATGAAGTTTTATGTGGAAATTGCTTAGATAAAATACACAATAAACTATATCTAAACTACCCACAAAAATATTGCTGCCTGAGTAGACTGACTTTTGACTAGAAAACTTCTAAAAAGTACTTTGTTTTTCTTTTTTATTTTAGTGCATTTCATAAGGCAAATTGTATTTTATGTTTATGATCTTCAATATAAAATACTTTTTAATCTCAAGGTTAGTGCTGTAACTTTGTTTTGACCAATTTAAAAATACTAGCGACGGCTTCTCATCTTTATTTTAATAATGTCGGCACTAACACATAACCATTTTTGCTAATATTAGTAAAGATTACTGATAGGAAAGTATGCACACAAATATGACCACAGCTTTTCATTTTTCTATTAAAGGTAGTTCTAGTATAATTGTTTCCAAAAGTCATAGACATTATAATTAATTATATTACTTATTTTAGAATGAAAGGTAAAAAATTCATTTAAATATTTAATTGGATAAAAGTGATTTCAGAATAATAAAGCTATCTATATGCTAGCTTCTTAACTTAAAAAGGGTATATAAACCTAAGACAATTACTCTCAATCAAAGTTATCAATAGGCTTTTGCAAATCGTAGATAAATTTACTGAATGTATTATTTTACCACTGTCAAAGTATAAATGTATTGGCTTAATAAAATATTCAACTTGAAATAAAGGAGTTATCACTTACCGTTGGTTCTCAAGGCAGGATGAAGTATATTTGCTTTATCTGTTGGAGGAAGAAAGGTGGAGAGAGAGAAGGTTAGAGCCATATATATGAGATGCCTATTTCCTGCTTTGGCAAACTCTGGTTGTGCAAGTAAATCTAGGTCAACAAAGTCTGAAACAGGATTTGTCATGTCAATGGTCTCAATTCTCATTGCTTGTTGTCTCATCACTATTCTGATATGAGTTGATGAGATTCCTGGTATGGCTTTTAAAAATAAATTGCTATGTCAAATCTTTTAATGGTTCATTTATTCTTGAAAACTCATATATTGTAATAATTTATCCATATTTTTGCTGGTGAATGCTTCAATGATTCTTAACCAAATTATTTTCATCACAACATTGAAAGTTTTCTAATTTCTTTTGTAGGATTAAAACTACACTTATAACTTTTGTGAACTCTACAGAACACAGTGTTTTCTTACAGAGACCTGAAATGTTTATTAGTAATCTATTGAACCTTATCATTTTGGAGAATAATTTGATCTGTTATCTTTATAAATATAAGTCCACGGTGTCTTTCAGAATACAATGGCAAAAGACTTCATAACTCATTTGTATTTCCAAGTTCTAATATATCCTGTATTGACTTTTATTTTTTGGTTGCATGAAATTCAACTTAAGATTGATCTACATGCTAAATTGTTATCATTTGATTTTGTTCTTCTGTGAAATGCTTCAATCACTAGAGACTTACTTCCATATCACAAATTAAGTGGAGTGGACTAACAATTTCAGATTCCCTTTACCTCTAAAATGCAATAATCTTAAATTATAATTTTTATAAACAAAAGAGTATAAATTAATAATTCACAAATGGCACATACATAGCACTAGCAGGCATTTCTGGGTGCTTATGTTGGCATACAGGTTGTATTATATGATGCATAATTAAATAATCAGTTTATTTTCCTGTTTATACTTAGCCTTATTGATTTATGTGGCAAAAATGTACAACCACAGATCAGTGCCTACTCAACAGGTATATTGTTTCATTAATTATAAGTTCAATAATTAGAACGCTAGATATTCTTTATGACAGAGTGAAGAACTCAGGATAGATTTTACCAGATGTTGCCATATCTCCAATAAACTCCTAAAATGTGTTTATTCCATGTAATTGTGAAATGGAAGCTCTCAATAAACTGAATCAGTCACCTAGATAAAGTCACCATGGAACTGTCTTCTATGCAATTATTTTTCTGTGGAAGAATGTATTTCATGGGCAAGACCAGACCCAGAAACACCCAGAACCCATCCTCTTCTCTACTTAATGGTATAGAATACATATTGGACTGATGGATTGACCTTAATCTGATCTTAATTTTTCAAAATGGCTGTTTCCAATAACCTCTGTTCTCGCATCTCCCATGATTAGGTGGTCTTTTCTGCAATTATATCTCCCATTGGTATTGCTGGTGTTTCATGATCCATGTCTCCCAATTTTAGCAGTGAATATCTTTTAGCTCATTTTTATTTGATTATCTAAAGTCTAAGTTAAAAGGGCAAATAGTTTGCTCCTGTGATTCATTGAGGAAGTGTACTACAGGAAAAAAAACTGTAAGGAAGAGAATGAAGCAGGATAGGGAAGGGCGGTCTCTCTCAGGTAAAACCTAGCTTCTGATTACTAAGAGTTGTGCTCCAATTAGTTTTTTAAAACCTATGATTAGTCAGTGATTAGTGGTGGTGTACAGAAGAGACTTCCCTGGCAAAATGGCTCCTATGTGCCAAGGACAGCTCTCTGGAGAAGAGAAGGCAAATGTGGACTTAGTAGCTAATATCCATAGCACTGGGGAACAAAGGCATTGCCACTAGGATGGGATCTCTGTGTGATACCTGAACAGTATCTACTATATTATGGGACAGTATTTGCATAACCATGATTGTGCATATTACAAATGTGATAGGAAAAATAGTGAAGGTATTTATCCTCTACATGACTCATCTATCTCATCTAAAAAAATGAGGGGACAGAATAAATTACTTAAAAACTCTTCCACACATAGATTTCTTATGTCTCTGTTTTAGGAAAAGAGAAAACAAACTTCTGTCTTGTTTCTCTCAATGATTGGATGTATTTATTTACTAAGTCACTCTTGCTAGTCTTAATTTTAACTGAGTTATCAGTTTTCTTGCCTAGGGATAAAAATAATATCCAGTGTTGTAGGGAATCAAAACATTTTATGTATGAAAAACATTTTTTTAATTGTATCTTACACACAGTAGGTGCCCCATAAATACCAGGAATTATGAATATATGCAAAGTGATAAAAGTATAATAAATGTGTTTAAAAGGCCTAGTCAGTCCTACATTTCTGATTTTGTAAAATTCACTTTTAATATATTAAAACTGCTCCTTCTGATTGTATAGTTCATAAAACTAATAAATAACTTGTTGAGGACTATGTGGTATGTTGTATGCATTTTCTGGTACATAACTGAACTAACAACTCTATAGAAGGAAAGTTACTGAAGAAATATCCAAAGCTGGGGAGAGTTGCTAGATTTTGTTAAGTAACTCTTAATTTTGATGCTTTCATATTTAGTGTCAACAAATAAAATATATAAAAAGCATAACTTTTCACAAAGAGAAAACTAGACTTCCTTTCTTCATGGCAACAACTGAATCATGTATTTCAATTCTTATAATTGTAGGTATAAAACAGAGATTTAATAAATATTTGTTGAACAACTTCTAAGTATAAAGCTGGATCAATAGAATAGACAGAAACATGTTTTCCCCTGACAAATACTCCTTAAAGTTGCTAACACTTCTCAGTTACGAAAGCCAGAAGTTAATTTCGTGGTTGTGGCTTTCATAATTATGATCATACAGGGCACACTATGAATTTGAAACAGAGATTAAAAAAATTCCCCTAATCTCTTGCTACTCAGAGATAAAAATCATAATTATTTGGGATGGTTTCTTGTAGTTTTTTGGTATTTGCATCTTAATGTTTTTTATTACAAAGTAGAATTCAGATTTTTTTCTCTGATGTTAACACAGAAATATTACACGACCTGTTTAGAAGATAAAAAGGTAAACATTGTGAAAGTCATCTGACACTGAATGGTTTTTAAAATCCATTTCATTTTCTTAATAAATAACAGTTACTCAAATTGTCCAGGATGAATTTTAAAGATACAGAAACTCACGAGTTAAATTTATCTGGCAATAATAATGGCCATTATGTGCTCTTTGCAGTTCTGCTTTTGAGGTTCACGGGAGGAAATAAAAAGAAACTTTAGCTAGTTATTTCCCAACATTGCACAAAATAAAAAACTAACTTTGACATTTATAGAAGATACAGTAGAGATACAGAAGTAGTTTTCCTATGACATCTAGTCTTAAAGAATCTGGCTGAACACGTATCCTGGCAAGGAACAGAAACAGAAGAATAGTTGGCATACGAATCGGCAAAATCCAAATACCATAATCAAAATAATATATTTGAGACCCACAGAAGAAAGAGAACCTCACAAATGAAAATATATTATGATTTCTTTATCTTATTTTTCTGGTTTGAGTACATTACTAAAGAAAGTTTTCAAAAATGAAAAGAAATGGCATACAAGCCCTTACCTACCTGAGGTTCTCTTTTTATGGCCTCATTAAAAATAATATTGCCTGAAATAATTGTTTTAAGGCATGCTTCTTTTCCCCTAAAATTCTGTAAACATTGGAATTTAGTGTAATTTTTAAAAATAGCAAATCTACATTTTTAGCTTAAGGAATACTGATGACTTGGTTTCACACTCCCACCCATACAGATTATATTTTAATTGATTGGGGGTATATTCTGAATATAGTTATTTTTAAAGGCTCTCAGATTGTTATAATTAAAATTAAGATTCAGAAACAGTTTTAAATAATAGAATCACTGGTAAACTAAATCAGTTAGTCAACAAGTATTTGTTGAATGTCAATGACACACCCAGTACTAACTTCAGCACTATGAGAAAAGTGATAAATTCTGTCCCAGGGTTATTGAATAGGTCAGACTGGCATGTGGAAAAAAAAGTAGACTATATAAATCTACATGATCGGTGGTAGTATGTGTAGTGACCATTGCAAGGGCTATAAAAATTCAAGGAAAAAAAATACATTTTGTATGTACATAAAAGATGTTTATATACAGAAAGTTGAAAATGAGTTGGTATTAATAAATTGATAGATTTGGGACCCTAATAAAGTTAACAAATCCACCCTGGATTTTTTCAAATGTATTTATTTATTTTAAAAATTGGCATATAAAAATGTATGTAATGCCGGGCTCGGTGGCTCAGCCTGTAATCCCGCACCTTGGGAGGCTGAGGTGAGTGGATTGCCTGAGCCCTTGGGTTCGAGACCCGCCTGGGCAACTTGGTGAGACCTCATCTCTACAAAAAATAAAAAAAATTAGCCAGGCGTGGTAGCTTCCTGTAGTTTCAGCTACTTGGAAGGCTGAGGCGGAAGGATCGCCGGAGCTCAGCAAGTCGAGGCTGCAGTGGCCGGGAGCGGCCACTGCGCTCCTGTCTGGGTGACAGAGTGAGACTCCAACTCAAAATAAATAAAAAGTATGTATCACATACAATACGATGTTTTGAAGTATAGTAAGTTCTCACATAATACCATCAATAGGTCTTGGAAACAGTTTAAAACAAGTTTTTTTCTTCATCAACATCAACCCTCCCTTTTCTCTTATCCTCCCCTACTCATGACCTCTAATAACCACCATTCCACCCTCTATTTCTATGAGATCAATTTTTAAAAAATCCACATATAAGTGAGGTCATGCAGCATTTGTCTTTCTATGTTTGGTTTATTTTGCTTGACATAATGTCTTCCACATTCATCCATGTTGTCACAAATGGTAGAAATTCCTTTTTAACAGATGAACAATATTTCATTGTGTATATATACCATATTTTATTTATTCACTCATCTGTTTATGAATATTAGTTTACTTCCTTACGTTGGCTATTGTAAATAGTGTTGTAATAAACATGGGAGTGAAGATATCTCTTCAACAAACTGATTTCATTTCCTTTGGATACATACCCAGTTGAACCATATGGTAATTCTATTTTTAATTTTTTGAGGAATCTTCATAAGGGCTGTACCAGTTTACACTGTCACTAGACAAACCAACTTGAATTTTATGTATTACTTTCCCGTGGAGAGGTATCTATTGTCAATAAAAAGTTATTTTTTGTTTTCAGCTTATTCACAGTTATACTTGGAAGAGAGATGGTCTCTGGTGCTTGGAAGCATATATTAGATTTTGTTAAATAATAGATCAATTGAGATGAAAAAATGTGACACTGCATATATAATTAGTAAATTTTAATGCATCTTAAGCTTATCTCTTTGCTTATTTTCAGTATTACATAATTCTGTTTATATGTGTATTTGGCATTATCAGTCTGTGACAATTTCCCTCTTCAATAAAATATTTAATTAGTTACAGACTTCTTTGATATAGCTTATTTTGTATAGGGCTATGCATAAACACCATCATTTATTTCATATATTTTAAAAAATGGAATTGTGTTTATGTTCAATGTTTTAGAAAAAAGTTTAAAAATCTTAGCACCAAACCATTGCGGGAAGCCATAAGGTCTTGGGAAGTAAGGCATCCGAAGGGTAATACAAAACTAAAGTCTTAATTTCTGACTAATGAAAATTAATTTGATCATTACTCTGTAAACTTTGACATGTGTGAAGGGACTGTGTCCATAACCTGGGTGTGGATGTAAGTCTAACTAGAATTAGCAATACAACAAATGGTTAAATATAGGACAATTTATTTGTGTTTGTGTATAGTTGACAGAGTCTAAATCTTCATTGTTGCTGAAAAGTTATGCAGATGACATATCTTTTGTTAGTTAAGGAGAAAGTTTGAGCACCCTGTAGGCAGTGCCATAATTTACCCTGTGAGAGGCATCATTTATACTGGTGACGTATTTTACTTTTGTCAAATAAGCAGAGCAGTGCTTAAACATGAAGAAAACACTAGGAAATCAAGAAATTAATAATGAATAATTTGCAAATGATTTTGGTGGTATTTTCCTATTAATCTTGGTAATATTTTCTTTTCTTTCTTCTTAAAAAAAATTTATTGTAGAGACGAGGTCTAGCCAAGTTGCCTGGGCTGGTCTCGAACCCACAGGCTCAGGCAATGCACTTGCCTTGGCATCCCAAAGTGCTGGGATTACAAACTGAGCCACTGAGCCTGACCGGCAATATTTTCTAATGAAGATGTCTGTGATTGTTCAGCTAACTTGTACAGGTATTTGTATTATTGCTGCTCTCTTTAAGTCCAGGCTTTAAGTTATTAAAGCAATCTTTGATTAATATTACCTAACAAGAAATGCTCAGTATCCTTGACCATAAAAATGCATTGTATCCCAGAAATGATCAGAACACTTTATTTTAACAATGACAGTTAAATAATATTTGCTTTCTGTTCTTGTTAATCTTTGCTTCCTTATTTGACATTTCAGGATACATTTATTATTAAAAGAAAGTTAATTATTACTCTCAACTTTTTTTTTTTTTTTTTTTAGTGAGTAAGCAGTATTTATTGGGAGGACAGAGAAGCTACCACAGTGGGAGGGAACCCGAAGGGATTGCCCTATTCTCAACTTTTATATGTGTTGTATTAGTTTAACTCTTGACTAGTTGACTTCCACAAATTAAAATTGTTGTAATTATTAGTAGTATTTAAATTAGAACATTTGATGCAAATCACCTGGGTGTATGCCATTTCGCACATCCCAATTGCTCATGACTATTTTCTAAAAAAAAAAAAAAAGTCAAGCACTTTTCCAGCCATTACATACTGCTACAATTTTTAAAATCAATTATATTACAAATCTTTAAGTATTGATGGTATTGTATGTACATGGGAATAGATAATTTATTTGAGTCAACCTTGGTGACATAAACTGATGTTTATTTCTTGAGAACAATTGTGAAAAGCCAAATTGTAAAAAAAAAAAATGTACACATACACAATGGAATATTATGCAGCCACAAAGAAGAACAAAATCATGAACTTCGCAGCAGCCTGGATGGACTTAGAGTCCATAATACTGAGTGATCTTTCACAGAAACAAAGAACTGAATATCACATGTTTTGACTCATAAGTGGACCTTGAACAATAATTGTAATACTATAAGAAAAGGATTGACAGTACCAGGAAACTGCAGGGGCATGGGGAAGTGGGGAGGTGGGATTGGCAGTAGTGGGAAACTGCCTAGGGAAGGGGGGGCACACCTCATCAACAAGGGTACCTGCACAATGACTATTTGTATACCTAACCCTGAATTGTACCCCACAATTTTAAAATAAAAAATTTAAAGTTGAAAAAACAAGAAAAGCCATATTGTTTCCTAATATAAAGGGTAGACACATCTTAGCCAAGACCACTTTATGGCTCATTTAATTTCTTTAAATCCTTTATCTCTGTAATTTCTTTCTGTTCCTGAAGCCACAAATTACACTTCATTTCTTAGTCAGTCAGCTATATTTCCTTTACTTCACTTTCTTAATGCTTTCATCATGAAGTTTTGCTGGGATCAGTATAAGAATGATTGATAACCAAAAAGAACTTTAGTTAAATATTCACATATGAATGTGCACACATACGTGTTACAAGGACATTTGTTTTCAAAATAACATCATCTTCTTCCACTGAAGGTTATTGTCATAAAGATGTCATCAAAAAGATCTCAGTAAAAATATGCTGATGTAATTATCACTATTCATTTGCTGGGCTTCAAGCTACAGAATTTCTCTAGCTCTAGTTAGGAAACTGCTCTTAATATCTCACAAATAAACCAGGAAAATCACTTATTTCTATTTTTTTTCTTTTTATGACTTAAAGCAACAAAATCATTTACTTTTCTATGCACTTGCAGCTTGGGCAGAGCTCAGTGAAAATGACTTTTCTTTGTTCTACGTGGATATCTCTTGGCAGCACAATAGGGCTGGAGGATCTACTTCCAATATGGCATATCACGTGACTGGCTGGCAGCCTATGTCCTAAGACTTGGGTCTGGAAACTGGAACAGTGTCACTTCTGTTATGTTCCATTAATCAAGCAGTCACAGACCCCAGATCCAAGAAGGGAGACATAGATCTCACCTCTTAATGGGTGGAGTCTCAAAGAATGCTGGGGCATGTTTTAAAAACTTCAGACTTAAAAGCTTGTTTTTTTTTTTTTAAATCAACTTGGCTTCTGCTTGTGACTTCAGTGGCCTAGAGATTTCTCTCTTTCCTCTTTGTTACTTTCTAGAAACTCTAAGAATATCTTCCCCTCTTTATAATGACGAGCATTTCAACTCTCTCAAGTCAAATGCTTGGATTCAAACTTATCTGTTTAGGTCACAATGTACCCAGCCAACCCACGGTTCTGGCAGAAGTTGGTAGTTTCTGGCTTTTCCTTTTCCTTCCCATAGCAATCTTTACAAGGGCAAGAGGCAAACAGAGGTTTACTTCTCTTCAATATAAACTGTGTTACTTTACCTAGAAACAATTTCTGTCAATTTTTATCAAATAGACTTTTATGCCCTCTTTCATTTGCATAAACTCACGGTCCTTTATCTTTTGTGGTCCCCTTGGAACTGGTCTCCTTTTCCTCATCCTTAAACTTTGCTTTCCCCTCATCCACTCTATAGGTCTTGAATCTACAAATAGTTTTTCTCCTCAATCCCCTACTAACACCTTCTCATGACAGTCAAGAAATTTGGAGATTTTTTTTAAAAAAAAGACCAAAACTATTTGTGACCTAGTTTTTAGCAGTCACAAATACTTTCATTTCTGTTTTTCACTCTCTGGGAGGCAGCTCAGACTTTCTTTTCTGACTCCTGAAGGCACAGATGTTCTCCCTATGGTGAGTTATCCCCTGTAGGAACAGTGGCCTAGAAAGTGGCAGGAACAGTAGGTCAGCAGGTAGAGACAGCAAAGGAACCGAGAATTAATCTTTGTTTCCCTTTATCATCTTTGTCAATGTGGGTTTTCATATTTGCTATTAACTGGTAATCAGTTTCATAATAAAACTTCTTTAACCTGGGTTATAAAACTGAATTTATAGAGTAAAGAAGAAAAACAAACAAAACAAAACAAAACAAAAAATCCAAGCCATGAGAAGTCAGGTAAATAGTGACAAATGATAGCTGCTGATGAGATGCTACCCACTGATTTATTAACTTGCAAATGTTACCTACATGTGGCAAAACTATTTGAGATTCTTTTTATTTGTTTGCTTCATTTCTTTTGATGTAGACCTAGAAGCGTAATTTCTGAGTCACAGAGTAGTCTTAGAAAACATTGCCAGTTTTCTAAAGTGGGGGTACTAGTTTTCACTTCATCAGCAACGTGTGAGTATACCAATCACAATATTCTTGACTTTTTCCTTTATCCTAGAAGATTTTGAGAAAAACAGAGATAATCAAGCTGAGTATCAAGAAAGGTTTGTTTACATAAAAAAAGAGCGAGGGAGAAAAAGAAAATAATTTGCCCATTTTCTATCCTCTTTATTAACATCGATGTGTTCACTTGCTGAGTGTAGACTTCTCTTTTCTCAAAGGGAATTTTCTTCTCCAGCCAATTGTCCCAAGTCAGTTAAAAAAAACATGCATACGGAATTGCTTGTAATTCACACACTATTATATATCTCTTCATCTCCTGGATCTTCCCTCATTTCCATCTTGTCACTAATTCTATTGTCCTGATTTATCTTTCCAGACTATAAGAAGAGAAAAACTGGAATTAATAAGGTTATCTGTGTGGAGCTATATGGTTGCTCAAGCTGCAGGGTCATAGTAGTTTCTATGGAAACTCTACGGTGCTACTCTGTTTTGCTCAATGCACACACACACACACAAACAGAAATGTTTCTCAACTTACAATGATATTGTTCTAATAAACCCATCATAAGTTGAAAATATTGTAAGTAAAAAATGTTTTAATACACAGTCTAAGTTCATTTTGTGTTTCTATAAGTTGAAAATATTGTAAGTAAAAAATGCATTTAATACACTTAGTTCATTTTGTATTTCTATAAATGAATGGCTAAGGATGGATGATTTATAAAGAAAAAAGACTTATTTGGCTTACAATTTGAATTTCATGGAAAATTCCATGGTTGGAAATTTCAAGGTTGGGCATTCATATCTGGTAAAAGCCTCAGGTTGCTTCTACTTCTGGCAGAAGGCAAAGAGAAGCTAGTGTATACAGAGATCACATGGTAAGATGGGAAGCAAAGATGATGGTGCCAGGGACTTCTTAACAACCAGTTATCACTGGTTGTTAAATAGAATCATGAAACTAATAGAATAAAAACTCACTCATCGTTGAGGGAGGGGATTAATTTATTCATGAGGAATCCACCTCTTTGACACAAATATCTCCCATTAGGCCCCATCTCCATCTTTGAGGATCAAATTTCACCATGAAGTTTGGAGGGAACAAGTCTCCACACCATAGCATTCTGCTCCTGACCCCCCAAACCTCATGTTTTTATCACAGGTAAAATGCAAGTATTCTATCCCAGTTCCCATAAGTCTAAACTTGTTTCAGCTTCAGCTCAGAAATTCAAAGCCCAAAGTCTCATCTGGAACTCATAGACATTTCCTTCCAGCTATGAGCCTGTATAGTCAAAAGCAAGTTATTTACTTCCTATATGCAATGGTTGTACAGGAATTGGGTACATCCCAAATGGGAGAATTCAACCAAAAAAATGAATAACAGGCCCCATTCAAGTTTAAGACCCAGCAGGACAGACATTAAATCTTAAAGCTTGGAAGTAATCTCTTTTGACTCCATGCCCTGCATCCAGGGCATACTGGAACAAGGGGTAGGCTCCCAAAGTCTCAAGCAGTCCTGCTCCCATGGTTTTGCTAGGCTGCAACTCACATGGCTGCTTCACAGGTTGGAGTCAAATGCCCATGGCTTTTTCAGGTTGAGGTGGCTCATTGCCAGTGACTCTACCATTTTGAGGTCCTGACAGTGGACCCACCACTGCAATTTCACTAGGTATTGCCCAAGTGGGTGCTCTTGGTGGCAACTCTGTCTCTGTGGCAGGTTTCTTCCCGGACACTCAAGTTTTACAATATATCCTCTGAAAGCTTTTCTGTTTAAAAATTTTTTCTAGCTGGGCTCGGTGGCTCAGCCTGTAATCCCGCGCCTTGGGAGGCTGAGGTGAGTGGATTGCCCGAGCCCGTGGGTTCGAGACCCACCTGGGCAGGCGAAACCTCATCTCTACAATAAAATCAAAAAAATTAGCTGGGCATGGTAGCGCGCACCTGTAGTTCCGGCTACTCGGAAGGCTGAGGTGGAAGGATCGCCGGAGCCCAGCAGGTCGAGGCTGCGGTGGCCGAGAGCGGCAACTGCACTCCAGTCTGGGTGACAGAGTGAGACTCCAACTCAAAAAAAAAAGAATTGAGTAGAGACAAGAAGAAAATAGGAAGGAGTTGATAACTAAAATAACAGCAGTAAAGAATACTGTGATTGAAATAAATAACAAACCAAGAAGCATGAAAAGCAGAATTAGCCAAGCAGAAGAAAGAATCTCAGAGCTTGAGGACCAAAATATAGAACTAACTAACTAACTGCCAAAAACATGGAAAAGACAGAACAAAACCTTCAAGAGATGAGTGATTACTTCAAGAGACCGAACCTAAGAGTAATTGGACTTCCTGAGGCAGAAAGAGAGACAGAGACCACCTTCAAACAAACATTTTATGAGATTATTCAAGAAAACTTCCCTCATCTCATCAGTGATGTGAAAATTCAACACAAGAGATTCAGAGAACCCCTGAAAGAAAACAAATGAGAAGACCAACTCCCAGACACATAATGATTCACCTAACCAAAGTAGGTATAAAAGAAAGAATCCTAAAGGCAACAAGAGAAAAAGGTCAGACTACCTACCAGGGAAGACCCATTCGAATAGCAGCAGATATATATACGGAAACCCTCCAGGCTAGGAGAACTTGGAGCTCTATCTTCAAAGTTCTAAAAGATAAACAATTTCAACCAAGAATAACCTACCCAGCCAAGCTCAACTTCATCAGTGAGGAAGAATTAAAATCTTTCTCAGATATCCAATCCCTAAGAACTTACGCTACCACCAGAACACCTCTACAAGAAACACTTAAGAAAGTACTAAACACAGAAGAAAAGGAAAAAAGAACAACAATGTTCTTCACAAGAGTACAGGAAAAAGATTAAAAACACACACAAACCAACCCCAAAACCAAAAGAAAGACAACAAACAAACAGGAACAACAACAACAACTCTATAAGAACCTTATGATAGGGATCAACTTTCACATTTCAATAATTAAGCTGAATGTGAATGGACTAAATGCAACACTGAAAAGACATAGAATGGCAAAATGGATAAAATATCACCAGGCAACAATATATTGCCTCCAAGAGACTCATCTCACTAGAAAGGACACTCACAGACTCAAAGTAAGAGGATGGGAAACAAAATTTCAGGTGAACGGAGCACAAAAGAAAGGAGGAGTCGCGATCTTAATCTGACAAAATATGCAATAAGCTATCAAAAATTTAAAAAGATACAGAAGGCCACTACATAATGATAAAAGGTTCAATCCATCAACAAGAAATATCCATCCTAAACATATATGCACCCAACATAGGAGCACTAACCTTCATAAAGCAGCTACTAGGTAAACTCAAAAAAGATATTGACTCTAACACTGTCATAGCTGGGGACTTTAATACCCTACTCACAACCCTAGACGGATCATCAGGAAAAAAAAAAATCAGCAACAAGATTCAGAACCTCAATGCAACTCTTGAACAAATGGACTTAATTGATACCTACAGAACACTCTACCCAATGACTACAGAATATACATTCTACTCATCACTGCATGGAACATACTCAAAGATCAACCACATACTTGGCCATAAATCAAGTATAAACAAATTTCAAAAGATTGAAATCTTGCCATGCACCTTCTCGGACCACAGTGGAATAAAAATAAAGATCAACACCAACAAGGTTCCCCCAAAACCTACAAAGACATGGACACTAAACAGCATGATGCTAAACAACTCCTGGGTCAATGATGAAATCAAAACAGAGATTACAAGATACCTGGAAACAAATGAAAATGAAGAAACATCTTACCAAAATCTCTGGGACACCATGAAAGATGTAGTAAGAGGGGAATTCATATCTCTACAAATGCACATGAAGAAAATGGAAGGATCACAAATTAACAGCCTAACAAGTCACCTAGGGAAGCTGGAAAAGCAAGACCACCAAAACCCTAACTTCAGCAGAAGAATCCAGATCACCAAAAGAAAAGCCCAAATCTGAGACTTAAAAGACAAAAAGATAATATAAAAAAATCAATGAAACAAAAAGCTGGTTCTTAGAAAGGATAAACAAGATTTGATGGTCCCCTAGCTAGACTGACCAAGAAAAAAAAGAGAAAAAGCCCAAATAACACAATCAGAAAAACAAAAGATGAAGTCTCACATCTGACCCTGAAAATATAAAACATCATCAGAGACTACTATGTACAGTTGTAGGGAAACAAACTTGAAAACCTTAAGGAAATGGGAGGACTTTCTGACATCACTCAACCTGCCTAGGTTGAAACAAGAAGAAATTGAGACCCTAAATAGACCAATAACAATCAATTGACTATGTCATAAGAAAACTACCTACAGAAAAAAAAGCCCTGGACCAGATGGCTTTCCAGCAGAATTCTATAAGACATTTAAGGAGGAACTGATACCAATCCTACTGAAAGTATTCCAGGCAATTGAGAAGGATGGAACTCTCCCCAGATCATTTTATGAAGCTAACATCACACTGATACCCAAGCCTGGTAAAGACCCAACAAAGAAAGAAAACAACAGGCCAATATTTTTGATGAACATAGATGCTAAAATTATCAACAAGATCCTAGCAAACTGAATTCAACAACACATCTCAAAAATCATCCATCATGACCAAGTAGGCTTCATCCCTGGGACGCAAGGCTGGTTCAACATTCATAAAACTATAAATGTAAGTAAATACATCAACAGATGTCAAAACAAAAACCACATGATTATTATATCATTAGACGCAGAAAAAGCTTTTGATAAAATCCAGCACCCCTTCTTGATAAACCCCTCGAACATCTAGGCATATGTGGAACATAACTCAAAATAGTAAAAGCCATCTACGAGAAACCCACAGCCAGCATTCTCCTAAACAGACAAAAATTGGAACCATTTCCCCTGAAAACTGGAACAAGACAAGGATGCCTACTCTCACCCTCCTGTTCAATATAGTATTGGAAGTCCTAGCTAGAGCAATCAGAAAAAAGTAGGCGATCAGGGGTATCCAAATAGGAAAAGAGGAAGACAAGTTATCTCTCTTTGCAGACGACATGATTGTATACCTTGAAAACCCAAGAGAATCTGTCAAAAACCTCCCTGCACTGATAAAGGACTTTGGCCAAGTCTCAGGGTATATAATAAATGTGCAAAAGACAATCGCATTTCTTTACACCAATAATAAACAAACAGAAACCCAAATAAAAAGCACAATTCCACTCACAAAAACCACAAAAAAAATGAAATACCTTGGCATCTTCCTAACCAGAAACGTGAAAGACCTTTATAATGAAAACTACAAAACACTGCTCAAAGAAATCAAAGATGACACAAACAAATGGAAAAATATCCCACGCTCATGGATTGGAAGAATCAACATTGTGAAGATGTCCATTTTACCTAAGGCAATCTACAGATTTAATGCAATACCCATCAAATTACCAGCAATTCTTCTCAGACCTAGAAAAAACAACTCAGGAATTCATATGGAAACACAAACAACCAAGAATAGCCAGAACAATCCTCAGCCAAAAAAACAAAGCAGGAGGTATCACACTACCAGACTTTAAACTTTACTATAAAGCTACAATAATCAAAACAGCCTGGTATTGGTACACAAACAGACATATAGACCAATGGAATAGAATTGAGATTCCAGAAGCAAAACCTCAATTTCTCAACCAACTCATCTTTGACAAAGCCTCTACCACCCACTACTGGGAAAAGGAGAACCTATTGAGTAAAAGGTGCTGGTAAAATTGGCTGACCACATGCAGAAGATTCAAACAGGACCCCTATGTATCCCCATACACAAAAATTAACTCTAAATGGATCAGAGACCTAAATGTAAAACCTCAAACCATAAGAACTTTAGAAAATGCAGGACACACCCTTATGGAAGTTGAAACTGGCACCCAATTCCTGAGCAAAACCCGAAATGCACAGGCCGTAAGAGAGAAGATAGACAAGTGGGACCTTATTAAACTGACAAACTTCTGAAAAGCCAAAGAAACCATCAACAGAGGAGGGATGCAGCCCACAGACTGGGAAAAAGTATTTGCCAACTCCATGTCTGACAAAGGCCTAACATCAAGGATCTACAAGTAACTCAAACGTGCCGAAAAGAAAAAAACAAACTACCCCATTACAAAGTGGGCAAAACATATGAACAAACACTTCTCAAAAGAAGACATACGAGCAACCAACATATATATGAAAAAATGTTCAATCTCACTAGTCATCAAGGAGATGCAAATTAAAACTACACT
>CAUYQG010053681.1:0-16429 GCA_963574415.1 Tarsius wallacei
CTGTCTTTTAAAGCTTCTTTTCTATGTTTTTGACAGTTTGGATTAGTTCCATATTTTGGTCCTCAAGCTCTGAGATTCTTTCTTCTACCTGGCTAATTCTGCTTTTGATGATTATCAGTTTGTTATTTATTTCATTCACTGTTTTCTTTATTGCTTTTATCTCAGTTATCAACTCCTAGACAAATAGTAATTCACCTACACAAAGAAGGTATAAAAGAAAAAATCCTAAAGGCAGCAAGAGAAAAAGGTCAGACTACCTACAGGGGAAAACCAATTAGAATAGCAGCAGACTTATCCACAGAAACATTTCTGGCAAGGAGAACTTGGAGCCCAATCTTCAAAGTTCTCAAAGATAAACAATCTCAACCAAGAATTACCTACCCAGCTAAGCTAAACTTCATCCTGATGGAGAATAAAAATCTGCTGCCTCTAGACCAGCTCTACAAAAAACACTTAAGAAAGTATTAAACACAGAAGAAAGGAAAAAAAGAGAGACAACGCCCTTCACAAGAATGTAGGGAAAAGATTGAAAAACACACAAGAATCAACCCAAAAATCAAAAGAAAGAAAACAAACAAACAGCAACAACAACAAACTCTATAAAAAACCTCATGACAGAAATAAACTCTCACATTTCAATAATCAGTCTGAATGTGAATGGACTAAATGTTCCACTGAAAAGACACAGAATGGCAAAATGGATAAAATATCATGAGGCAGCAATATATTGTCTCCAAGAAACTCATCTCACCAGAAAGGACACTCACAGACTCAAAGTAAGAGGATGGGAAACAAAATTTCAGGCCAATGGAACACAAAAGAAAACTGGAGTCACAATCTTAATATCAGACAAAATATACTTTAAGTTATCAAAAATTTCAAAAGATATGGAAGGTCACTACATAATGATAAAAGGTTTAATCCATCAACAAGAAATATCCATCCTAAACATATATGCACCCAATATAGGAGCACCAACTTTCATAAAGCAGTTTCTAGGTAAGCTTTAAAAAGATATTGATTCTAACACTATCATATTGGGGAATTAAATACCCCACTAATGACCCTAGACAGATCATCAAGACAAAAAATCAACAAGGAGACCCAGAACATCAATGTAATGCTTGACCAAATGGACTTTATTGAAACCTATAGAATATTCCACCCAAAAACCACAGAATATACATTTTACTCATCACCACATGGAATGTATTCTAAGATCAACCACTTCCTCAGCCGTAAATCAAGCATAAACAAATTTCACAAGGTTGAAATCCTGCCATGCACCGTCTCAGACCACAGTGGAATAAAAATAAATATCAACACCAATAAAGTTCCCCCAAAACCCACAAAGACATGGACACTAAACAGCATGATGCTAAGCAACTCAAGGGTCAACATGGAAATCAAAACAGAGATTAAAAGATACCTGGAAACAATTGCAAATGAAGAAACATCTTACCAAAACCTCTAAGAAGGGAACTCATATCTCTACAAACACACATGAAGAAAACACAAGTTAACAGCCTAACAAATCACTGAAGGGAGCTGGAAAAGTGAGGCCAAATCATAACTAACCCCAAAGAAATACAAAAGATTATCAGAGACTACTATGTATACTTGTATGGAAACATACTTGAAAACCTAAAGGAAATGGAGAACTTTCTGACATCACACAACCTCCCCAATTTGAAACAAGAAGAAATCCAGACCCCAAACACACCAATAACAATCCAGGAAATTGACTATGTCATAAGAAAATGACCTACAAAAAAAAAAAAAAAAAAAGCCCTGAATCAGATGGCTTTCCAGCAGAATTCTACAAAACATACAAGGAGGAACTGATACCAATACTGCTGAAAGTATTCCAGGCAATCGAGAAAGATGGAATTCTTTCCAAATCATTTTACGAGGCTAACATCACATTGAGACCCAAGCCAGGTAAAAATCCAACGAAGAAAGAACTACAGGCCAATATCTTTGATGAGCATTGATGCTAAAATTCTCAACAAGGTCCTAGCAAATCGGATTCAACAACACATCTCAAGAATCGTCCACCATGACCAAGTAGGCTTTATGCCTGGGATGCAGGACTGGCTCAACATCTGTAAGACCATAAAAGTAATTAAATACATCAACAGATGTAAAAACAAAAACCACGTGATTATATCATTAGATGCGGGAAAAGCTTTTGATAAAATCCAGCAGCCCTTCTTGATAAAAACCCTTGAACATCTAGACATAAATGAAAAATACCTCAAAATAGTAAGAACCATCTACGAGAAACCCACAGCCAGCATACAGTTAAACAGACAAAAATTGGAACCATTTCCCCCGAAAACCAGAACAAGACAAGGATGCCCACTCTCACCCCTCCTTTTAAACATAGTTTTGAAAGTCCTAGCTAGAAAATCAGACAAGAGAGGAGATCAGCAGTATCCAAATAGGAAAGAGGAAGTCAAGTTATCCCTCTTTGCAAACGACATGATTCTATACCTTGAAAACCCAAGAGAATCTGTCAAGAACCTCCTTGCACTGATAAAGGACTTTGGCAAAGTCTCAGGGTATAAAAAATCAATGTGCAGAAGATAGTGGTATTTCTATACACCAACAACAAACAGAAACCCAAATAAAAAGCACAATCCCATTCACAATAGCCAGAAAAAAAATCAAACATCTTGGCATCTTCCTAACCAGAGACATGAAAGACCTTTACAATGAAAACTACAAAACAATGCTCAAAGAAATCAAAGATGACACAAAAAAATGGAAAAATATTCCATGTTCATGGATTGGAAGAATCAATGTTGTTAAGATGTCCATCCTACCCAAGGCAATCTACAGATTTAATGCAATACCCATTAGACTGCCAGCAGCATTCTTCTCAGACCTGAATGTGACAATACAGGAATTTATATGGAAACATAAACCACCACAAATTGTCAAAACAATCTTCAGGGAAAATAAAAAAAAAGCAGGACATATCACACTCCCAGACTTTAAACCCTATTATAAAGCTATAATAATAAAAATAGCCTGGTATTGGTACAAGAACAGGCATATAGACCAATGGAATAGGGTAGCGATTCCAGAAGCAAAACCTCAATTTCTCAACCAACTCATCTTCACTAAAGCCTCCACCACTGACTGGGGAGAGGAGAACCTATTCAGTAAATGGTGCTGGGAAAGCTGGCTGACCACATGCAGAAGATTAAAACAAGACCCCTCCCTATCACCATACACAAAGATCAACTCTAAATGGATCAAAGACCTAAATGTAAAGCCTCAAACCATAAGAACCTTAGAAAATGCAGGAGACAGCCTTATGGAAATTGGAACTGGCAACCAATTCCTGATCAAAACCCCAAGCGCCCATGCCATAAGAGATAAGAGACAAGCTCACTTGTCTCATCAAACTGACAAGTTTCTGCAAAGCCAAAGAAACCATCAAGAGAGCGGGGAGACAGCCCACAGACTGGGAAAAAATATTTGCCAATTGTATGTCTGACAAAGACTTAACATCTAGGATCTACAAGGAACTCAAATGTGCTGAAAAGAAAAAAATAAACAGCCCCATTGCAAAGTGGGCAAAAGATATGAATAGGCACTTCTCAAAAGAAGACATAGGAACAGCCAACAGATATATGAAAAAATGCTCAGCCTCACTAGTCAACAAAGAAATGCAAATTAAAACCACACTGAAATACCACCTAACTCCAGTCAGGAAGGCCATCATCAATAACTCAAAAAACAACAGATACTGGAGAGGATGCATCGAAAAGGGAACACTTCTACACTGTTGGTGGGAGTGTAAGCTAGTACAGTCTCTGTGGAAAACAGTGTGGCAATTCCTAAATAATCTGAAAATCAGCCTTCCATATGACCCCGCAATCTCCCTGCTGGGAATATACCTGGAAAATCTCAAATCGCTCTATAAAAAAGATACCTGCACACATATGTTTATTGCAGCATTGTTCACAGTAGCAAGAACATGGAACCAACCATGCTGCCCATCAAAAGAGGACTGGATAAAAATATGTAGTACATATACACAATGGAATATTACACAGCCATAAAGAAGAACAAAATCATGAACTTCAAAGCAACCTGGATGGACTTAGAGTCTATAATACTGAGTGATCTTTCACAGAAACAAAGAACTGAGTATCACATGTTCTCACTCATAAGCGGACCTTGAACAATTATCATAATACGATAAGAGAATGATTGGCAGTAGTGGGAAACTGCCTGGGGAAATGTGAGGGCACAATTTATCAACAAGGTACCTGCATAATGAACATTTGTATACCTAATCCTGAATTGTACCCAACATCTTTAAAATAAAAAATAAAATAAAATAAAAACAAGAATTATTCAATTAACTTTTAATTCTGTACTTTATCTATATATACCTTTCATTCGAAGAACTAAAAAAGAACTGCAAACAAATCTTGAATACCTCTTAATTGGATTGTTTTCATAAGGCTATGAGTTTAATAATACTAAAAGAATGAATGTGTGTGTGTTTGTGTGTGTGTGTGTGTGTGTGTGTGTGTGTGTGTGTTTTATGGGCAGAACAAAAGAGCAAACATATAGAAATTTTTGGGAACCAGGGTTCTTCTTGGAAGAATATGGAATGAGGGAAAGAAGGAAGAATGCTATACAGTTGAAATGCCACTGGAGGAACCAATATAAACTCATGATTCCATATAGCTATCTATTTCCTAGGTCTGTCTATTGAGAGACCTTGAAACAATGCACTCCCATAGCAATGAATGTGTTTAGTGCCCAGATCACAATTTCTAAATGCCGTCTCACTAAAAAAACGAGTATTTATTGTGAAAATGTCTAATTTGAGAACTGGGGCAGGGAAGGTACAAGATAAGCTACAAGCATCATCTTGTGCCAGAGAATAAGAAAATGTCTTTTAAAAATTGGGAAACATATGACAATACACAAAAGCATGCTTGAAGGGGCTTCCACTTTAATATCTGTGACAACTTGAGTATAGAAATTAATAAGAATAATTGTACATTATAACCAGTTAAACATAAGAGTCCATGAGTCCTCAGCTCGGTGGCTCAGCCTGTAATCCCGCACTTTGGGAGGCCGAGGTGAGTGGATTGCCCGAGCCCACGAGTTCGAGACCCACCTGGGCAACTTGGCAAGACCTTATCTCTACAATAAAAATAAAAAAAAATTAGCTAGTTGTGGTAGCGCACACCTGTAGTTCCAGCTACTTGGAAGGCTGAGGCAGAAGGATCGCCGGAGCCCAGCAGGTTGAGGCTGCGGTGGCCGGGAGCAGCCACTGCACTCCAGTCTGACCGACAGAGTGAGACTCCAACTCAAAAAAAAAAAATATGGAGACAGGCAGTAGATAGACAAATAGATAGACAGACAGTCAAGAAACAACCAATGGATCTAGGATAAAGGAAGACAGATTTATAAGGAACAAAATATTTACAAAGTCTAAAAGTATATCACTACAAATTACTCTCCAATTTTAAAAGAAAAAAAGTGGAGAAGCTGGAACCCGGTATCCAAGTGATCAAAATTAACTTTATCAATGAAGGACATTGTGTCCAGTTGTGTGCCTCTGGATGTGATGCCCCAAGAAAGATACTGACTTGAGAAGTACACAAGTCATAAATGAATAATCTGCATTTTATCACAAGGTAACCTCAGAAAAACTTACATTGAGGAACAATCTTTAAAATAGCTGACCTTTATTTTTCAGAATTACTAATGTCATTAAAAAAACCCTGCTGAATATCTGTTTCTGATTAAAGAAAAGTAAAGAGACATGACACCTAACTGCAATTCATGACCCTAGACTGGATCCTAAACTGGGCAGAAGAGTTAACAGTTATAAAGGATATTATAGAATAGCCATCAGTTCTGGAATATGATCTGTAGATAAAGTTTTGTATCAATGTCAAATTTCTTTAAGACATTGATGAAAGAAGGAAAATCCTTAAGTGATGGGTCCATTTATTATGCTTCCTCCTCCATATATTTTAGAATCAAGTTCAGTGAGAATATTAAATGTTCCCTTATTTCCCCTTCATCACAATCCAGTCTGCCTGAAAAAGCCCAGTATGGCCAACATTTTACATGTCCCTGACCACGACTTCTCAACTAATAGAGGCTTCATTCTCTAGTATATACCAAAGAGGAGAGAAATGATACCAGACTGTAACAGTCTGCAACCTGTCCAAACCCAGCTCTGCAGAGACTCCCTCATAGAGATATAGGCCCTGATTGTGTTTGTGGGAACCAAAGCTGTGTTGACTTGAACACACAAGCTAATTAGCAGATTTTTGAACCTTAAAAACCTCTGTTATATTATAATCCCACATAATCTTTTCATGCTAAAAAAATGTAACTGTGTTCATTAATTTATTTCACTAAGTGCATCACTTCTGTCTTTGAATACTCTCTGGCTAATGATATGTCCAAAGTTGTCAGGCAAAGGATGACTCATATTTTTGCTACAGATACTATTCTGTAAGCACACACATATGCCACCATTAATGACTTTTTCTGTACTTGTGTGTTTGCCTCTTTCACGTGTGTGTGTGTGTGCATGTGTGTGTACACAGATTCATACTGGTGCTTACAGGAATAGGTTCATGCCTCTGTGAAGGCATGTGGACATCCTTGTGTCTGTGTGTGGATAAATACCTCTCTGCCTTGCTACACTTCCATGTGTGCCTATATATAACTAATACACTGCTACATATAAAATGAATGAACAATGTATCTACTAAGGATCTCTTCAACTGCAAATGACATTAAACCAAACTAAAAGGTTGTGTAAGCAGAAAGGAAATTTATTGGCTCATTTACCAGAAATGTCCACGATTAGCTTTAAATTTCCATTGGGAAAAGGGGAAAATCCCAAAAGTACACATGGTAGTGACTGGTCCCCAGCATGTATCAACACTGCTGAGCAGGAATAACAGAATTCTCTGATGTCGTGACCAGAGTCTGCACCTGACTTGGGAGCCTCCACTGAGCTCTCTCAAAGGCACTCCCTTATTTGGCATTTTGTCTCATTGCTTCCAGGCAATTATTGGGGCAAATAACAAAACCAAAAGTCTTGCCAAATCACCATATTTGAGTCCAGAAACTGATCTAGAAATTTTTTTCCAAGATACAGGCCTTCCTTTATTGCCTTAACCCTCAGTTTTGTGGCCTCTGTCTTGTTCAATCAAAGGCCAATCTGAACAATGGACACTCAGGAATTCAAATCCTCCTAAACCCCGATTCAGTCTCCTGCCATGTTTGGGTAGTCATTACCTTTGCTCCCACTGACTTTAGATTGGGAGGAATACCAGTTTTTCAAATATGTAAGACTCTGGAGTACCTGGATGCTCAGCTATCTTAGACAAGCACAAAGAATTTTCTTGGCAAAACTATGGTATTATTTTCTTTCTCTTTTTTGCTATACATTATTTTATTTAAATTTTTATTGAGATTATTGTAGATTCACATGAACTTGTGAGAAATAATACAGATATCCCTAAAATACTGCTCGCTTTCCCCTAGTGGCAATATTTTGTAAAACTATAGTATGATATCACAATCAAGATTAACAATGATAAAATTTACCAGTCTTAGTTAAATGTCCCCAGTTTTACTTGTATTCATGTGAGAGGGGACCCCCCAAAAATGGAATTATTTTTTGGAGGGCAGGCCCCTTGTAGTACAGGCTTCCCCCACTCAGTGTGTGTTCTAGGAACCCACTGGCAACAGTATACCAGCTAGCATTGTGAGAGGCTGTGTTCAGCTTCAGTTAAATTTTTTGGAGATTCTTTTAACGTGTTTGCCCATTTCATGATGTGTGATTGACAAGCACACCTGCCCACATTGCACAGAGTGTTCAGCAGTTTTTGACCAAAAATGACATGACCCCCATGCCCCACCCTCCCTATTCACTGGATCTTGCCCTGAGCAGCTTTTTAAAAAATTTCTCGGATGAAAAAATCCTCAAAGGGAAACGTTTTGCTGATTTGGAAGAGGTGAAACAAAAAACAGTAGAAGCACGAAAAGTCATCAAAATTGATTACTTCAAAAACTGTTTTGAACAGTGAAAAAAGCATCTTGATAGGAGTATTGCTTCAAGCAGAGAATACTTTGAAGGTGACTGATGTTTAAACAAGTAAGAATAAATACACTATTTTATGTAAATAAATTTCAGAGTTTTTATGTGTGTGCGTGTTTGTAAGTAGTTAGTTTTACTCATTTTTGTTATATATGTAGGTTCATGTACCCACCATCAAAGACAAAGTACTGAGCAGTTTCATCACTAAAGTATTTTTGATTTTGATCTTTTGTAATGATACACACCTCTCTCCTACCTGCACCTCCTCCACCCTAATTCCCTGAAAACCACTAATTTTGTCTTCCATTTCTTATATGTTGCCATTTCATAAATGTTATGTAAATTAAACCATACAACATATGTCTTTTGAGATTATTTCTCTCAAAATAATTCACTGGAAGTTCTTCTAAGTTGTCTGCATCTCTTGCGTTTTTTCCCTTTTTATTGCTAAGTAGCATTCCATGGTATGGATGTTCCTCTGTTTAACCACTTACCTATTCAAGAACATCTAGGCTATTTCCAAACTGGGACTATAATGAAGAAAGCAGCTACGCAATGTGGGTAAAGCTGGAAACCATCATTCTACGTGAACTATCATAGAAACAAAAAACTGAGTACCACATGTTCACACTCATAAGCAGGTCCTGAACACTCATCATGTGAGCACAAATGTGGGAACAACAGACACTAGACATTGTTAAAAAAGGGAGGGAGAGAGGAGGGATAAGGGGCACACAACCAAACACCAGGTACCAGTGTATCAGGGGGACAGAAGGCTCTCTAGAAGCCCAAACCTCACCTGCATGCAATTTGTATATATAGCAAATCCTCACATGTACCCCACAACTCTTAAATAAAATAATAATAAATAAATAATAATATAAATCTCAAAGAAAGAAAGCTTCTATGAATACATGCATGAGTTTTGTTGAAACATAAGCTTTCATTTCCCTGAAATAAATGCCCAAGAGTGAAATTATTTGGTCATATGGTACTGTAGTTGCACATTTAGTTGTTTTTTTTTTAATAAATATTCTCGTTTTAGATCATTGTGCCTTTATATGCAATTGTAAGAAATAAAATAGATGGATATCATGTACCCTTTATGCAGTTTGCCCAATGATAGGATCTTACAAAACTATAGCACAATATTACAATCAGGATGTTGACATTGGTACAGTCAAGAAGCAGAACGTTTCCATCACCAAAAAGAGCTCTCGTGTTTCCTTTTCAAGTATACCCATTGTCCACTAGCCCACTCCTTCCTTTACCTCTGGTAACCACTAATCTCTTCTCTATTTCGATAAATAGGTATTTTCAAGAAAGTTATCAAAATGGAATTATACAGTATAACTTCTGAAATTGGCTTCTCTTCTTCATTCATCATAATTCTCTGGAGATTTATTCAGGCTGTTGCACATATGGATAGTTTGTGTGTGTGTGTGTGTGTGTGTGTGTGTGTGTGTGTGTGTATGTGTGTGTTCATTGCTGAGTAGTAGTTCATGATATGGATATTACAATTTGTTTAATCATTCACCCATTGAATGACATCTGACTTGCTTCCAGTTTTGGCTATTATGAATAAAGCTTGTACAAATATTATATACAGGTTTTTATGTAAACATAAGCATTCATTTTTTTCTGGATAAATGCCCAGGAGTGAAATATGGTAGTTGCATCATTCATTTTTTAAGAAGTCCCAAACAGTTTTCAAGAGTTGTTACAACATTTTACATTTCACTAGCAATGTATGTGTAATCCAGTTTCTCTGCATCCTCCCAGTATTTAGTGTTGTTCCTATTTTTACTTTAGACATTTTTGTAAGGATGTTGTGATATTTCATTGTTGTTTTAATTTGCACCTTCCTAATGGCTAATATGATGTTGAATATCTTTTCTTGTGCTTGTTTGACATCTATATATCTTCTTTGGTAAAATGTCTGCACATATATTCTGCCCATTTTCTAATAGTACTGTTTGTTTATTACTGTTGAGTTTTGAAAATTTATGATATCTTCTAGATACTAATTTTTTGTTCAATTATATGGTTTGAAAATATTTTCTTCCAGTCTGTAGTTTGCTTTTTCACTCTCTTAACAGATTACTTCACAGAGCAAATGTTTTTAATTTTGATTAATCCCAATTTGTCAATGTTTCTTTTTTTGAATAGCACTTTGCTGTTAATTTGAAAACTCTTTGCCTAATCTTGGATCTCAAAGTTTAACTCCTACATTTTAAAAAGTTTTATGGTTTTGTAATTTACATTTAAGCCTTTGACTCATTTTTATTTAAAATTTGTATAAGATGTAAGAGTTAGCTTAAGGTTCAATTTTTGTCTATCAATGTCCAATTGCTCCAGCACCATTTGTTGAAAAGGCTATATTTTCTCCATTGAAATGCTTTTGTATGTTTGTCAAAATTTGTTGAGCACAACTTATCAAAATTTATGAGATGCACCAAAAGCAGTGCTTAGAGACAAATGTATAGCTTTGAATGCATATATTAGAAAATAAGAAAGATCTAAACTCAATAATTTAAGCTTCTATCTTAAGAAATTTAAGAAAAAGGATAGCAAATAAGTTCTAAATTAAGCATTAAAAATAGGACATAAATCAATAAAGTTGAAAACAGAATATAAAGAAAATCAACAAAACCAAAAGCTGGTTCTTAGACCAAAAAAAATTAAAATTGGTAAGCCTCTAGTGAGGCTAAATTTTAAAAAAGAGATAGAGAGACATGACACAAATTACTAAATCAGAAAGTGAAGGAACATCACTACAGATGTCATGGACATAAAGGATAATAAAGGAATTATAAACAACTCTATACCCACAAATTTCATAACCTAGATGAAGTGGACCAATTTCTTGGAAAGACACATTCAACCAAAACTCATGCAAGAGTAAACAGGTACTCTGAATAGGTCTATATCTATCAAAGAAACAAAATCATTCATTAATAACCTTCCAAAATAGAAAGTAACAAGGCCCAGCTGAGTTTACTTGTAAATTATATCAAACATTTAAGAAAAAAATTATCTACAATCTCTCCCAGAAGATAAAAGCAGAGGAATACTTCTTAACTTGTTCAATAAGACCAGTCTCGTTCCAATACCAAAACTAGTTAGACATTGCAATAAAAAAGCTATAAACAAATATCTTGCATGAAAATAAATACAAAAATTCTCAACAAAGTTATAGCAAATTGAACTCAGCAATACATAAAAAGGATTTTACACCATGACAAAGTGGGATTTATTTCAGTTATGCAAGCCTGGTTTATCATTCAAAAATCAGTTAATGTAATTCATCACCTCAACAAACTAAAGAAGAAAAAGAACACGATTATATCAGTAGATACAGACATAATATTTGACAAAATTCAATACTCATTTATGATTTAAAAAAAAAACTCTTGGCAATTTAGAAATAAAGAACATCATCAACTTGATGAAGAACATCTATGGAAATCTACAGCTAACATAACACTCAATGGTGATAAACTAGAGCTTTCTCACTAAGATCAGGAACAAGACAAGAATATCTCCTCTCACTACTACGTTTTAATACTGTTGCCAGAAGTTGTAGCAAATGCAATAAGACAAGAAAAGGAATTAAAAAGTATACAGACTAGGAAGGAATAAAACTCACTTTATTCTCCAATGACATAATTGTCTACATACAATTGTCTGAAAGAATCAATAACAACAAAAAACTCCTGGAACTAATAAGTGATTATAGCAAGTTTGCAGGGTAAAAAGTTAACATACAAAAGTCATTTACTTTTCTTTATACCAGCAATGAAAAAATGAAATTTAAATTAAAAACACAATATTATTTGCATTAGCATCTCAAAAAGGAAATACTTAAACATAACCCAAACAAAATATGTACAACAACAATCCCCAACCTTTTTGACATCAGGGACCAGTCTTGTGAAAGACAATTTTTCCAAGGACCTGAGGACAGGGGCAGGGGAATGCAGTCAAACCCCACTGCTGGCAGTAGCCGGAAACTGCGGGTGGGGGAGGGAAGAGAGCACATAACAGTGATCACAAACCAGGCAAAGTGGGGACCAAAGGGAGGTCCAAACTTTACCTGTACGATGGTCATTTTTATACCTAATCCTGAATTGTACTCCACATCTTTAAAATAAAATAAATTTTAAAAAAAGAAAAAGAAAAAAACCTCACTGCTAATGTTAATCTGTATTTGCAGTCACTCCCCAGCTCTAGCATCACTGTCTCATTCCACCTCAGATCATCAGACATTAGATTCTCATAGGGAATATGCAACCTAGATCCCTCACATGCACAGTTCACAAAAGAATTCGCACTCCTATGAGAGTCTGATGCCACCAATGATCTGACAGGAAGCAGAGCTCAGACAGTAATGTGAGCAATGGGGATCGGCTATAAATATAAATGAAGCTTTGTGTCCTTGCCTGCCACTCACCTCTTGCTGTGCAGCTCAGTTCCTAATTGGCCAAGGACCAGTACTAGTTCGTGGCCCAAGGAAAGGTACAAGATTCTGATAAAAGATATCACAGAAGATCTTAAAAAATAAAGAAATATTCCATGCTCATGAGTAGAAAGACTGATTATTTGTGAATATCAACAAACTGATCCTATGGTATAATGGGCACAGGAGACTCAAAAGGGGTCAAGGGGAAAAAAATCACCTATTGGGTACAGTGTGCACAGGTAGGGGTGGTTTTTCTCTTAAAGCCCGGATCAAAAACTGTTTGTATCCCCTAAAGCTATGGAAATTTATAATGAAAAAAATTTTTAAACCCAGATTCTAAAGTTTATGTGGAAAGGCACAAGACCCATAATAGTCAACATAATGCATAGGAGAGAACAAAGTTGGAGGAATGATACTACTTGACTTCAAGACTTATAAATCTACAGTAATCAAGAGAGTGGGGTATTGGTGTTAGAACAGACAGACCAGTGGAACAGAATAGAGAGCTCAGAGGTAGATTGACACAACTATAGTCCACTGATTTTTTAAACAGAAACAAAGGCAATACAATTAAAATATAGTTTTTTCAACAAATGATGCTTGGACAACTGGTCATCCCATGTGGAAAATAGAAAAAAGAATCTAGGCTAGGCACAGTGGCTCATGCTATAATCCCAGCACTTTGGGAGACTGAGGCAGGAGGATTGCTTGAGTCCAGGGGTTAAAGACCAGCCTAGGCAACATAGCAGGACCTTACCTTTACAAAAAATTAGCCAGACATGCTGGCACATGCCTGCAGTCCCTGCTACTCGAGAGACGAGCAGAAGATCATCTAAACCTACGGTGAGCCATGATCATACCATGGCACTCCAACCTGGGCAACAGAGTAAGACGTCAACTCAAATTTTAAAAATATCTAGACATGGCTTTCACACTATCATGCATATGCAACAAAACTCAAAAATAAATTGTAAACCTAAATATATAATACAAAACTATGAAACTCCTAGAATAACATAGAAGAATATCTAGATAACTGGTGATAAGCTAGATGAAATTAGTGATGTTTTCTAAGATAGAACACCAAAGACTCAGTCCATAAACAAAAATTGATAAGTTGACTTTATCAAAATTTATTACTTCTGCAAAAGAAAATGTCAGGAAGATGAAAAGAAAGGCCCAAACTGAGAGAAAATATTTGCAAAAATACACATACATATATTTGATAAAAGGCTGTCATCCTTAATAACAAAGAATGCTTAAAATTCAACAATAAGAAAATAAACAACCCAGTTAAAAAGTAAACATAACATCCAAACAGACCCACCAAAGATGACATACATAGGACAAATAATCATACAAAAAGATGCTTAACATCATACGTCGCTGAGGAATTGCACATTAAAACAATGTGATACCACAGCATACCTATTAAATTGGACAAAATCCAAAAACATAACAACAACCAAATGCTGGCAAAAATGTGAAACAGCATAAACTCTCATTTATTGCTGATGGGAAAGCAAAATGGTATAGCCACTTTGAAAGACCAGAAGTTTCTTACAAAACTAAAAATACTCTTACCATAAGATCCAGTAGTCATCCTTTTTGGTATTTCCTTGAATTAGTTGAAAACATGTCTGCACAAACAACTGCATACAAATGTTTATAATAGCTTTATTAATAATTACCAAAAATTAGAAGCAACCAAGCTATCTTTTAATAGGTGAATGAATTTTTAAAAACCGTGCTACTTTCATACAATGGAATATTATTCAGCACCTAAAATAACTATCAAGATATAAGAAGACATAGAAAAATCTTCAATGCATTTTACCAAGTTAAAAAAGCCAATCCAAAAGGCTATATTATATGATTCCAAACATATAACAATATGGAAGCAGTATAACTATGGAAATGGTAAAAAGATCAATGGTTCCTAGGGTGGAGATGAGGGAGGGATAAGTAAAAAGAGCACAAAGCATTTTTAGGGCATTGAAACTATTAGGCATGGTACTATAATGGTAGAAACATGTCATCATACCTTTGTAAAACCTATAAAATGTAGAACTTCAAGAGAGAACATCAGTGGAAACTATCGACTTTAGGTGATAACAATCAATGTGTCGGTGTAGGTTTATTGATTGTAAAGAAAAAAAAATGTACCACTATGGTTGACAGTGGGGAAGGCTATGTGTGTGAATAGGGGAGAAGACATGAAGGAAGTCTCTGTACTTTTTGCTCAGTGTTGCTGTGAACCTACACTTTCTCTAAAAACTAAAGTCTTTTTAAAAAAATCAGTTATGCATATTTGCGTGGGTCTCTTTTTAAGTTTTCTATGCTCTTTTATTGATCTATGGGTCTATCTGTCCACCAATATCACACTATCTTGATAACTGAAGCCATATAATATGACCTAATATTAAATAGAGTGTCTTATGTCCTTTTCTTCCTTTTTTTCCAAATGTTTTGGCTAGTCTAGAGTCTGTGGCTTTCCAAATAACTTTTAGAATAAGCTTCTGTATGTGTACAAAGAACATTGTTGAGATATTGATAGAAATTGCATTAAACCAATAGATCACTTTGGGTCTTCAATGGTTGAGTCATCCAATCCATAAGCATGGTATGTCTCTTCATTATTTAAATATTATTGGATTTATTTTATCAACATTATTAATTTTCAGCATACATATTCTTTACCTATTTGATTAACAGTATGCTTTTGAATGACTTAAAATGACATTTAATTTTTTTAGTGTTTTTAATTTCAGTTTCTGAATGTTCATTTTTAGTATATATAAATGTAATTGATTTTTGTTTTGACTTGATGTGGTGCAAGCTTCCTGAACTCACTTATTAGTTATAGGAGATGTTGTTGTTGTCGTTGTTGTTGTTGTTGTTGCTTTTGTAGATTCCTTGGTATTTTCTATGTAGATAATCATATCATCTTCAAAAAACAATCGCTATATTTTTTCCTTTCCTATCTGTGTGACTTTTTAAAATTTTACCTTATTGCAGTGGCTAGGACTCCAGTACTGTGTTGAATAAGACATCCTTGCCTTATTCCCAGTCTTAGGAAGAAAGCATTTAGTCTTGTACCATTAAACATGATGTTAGCTACAGGTTTTTGTGCAGATGCTCATATCAAGCTGGGGTATTTCCCCCATCAAAACATGCTAAGTGTTTTATATTGATAAATGTTTGATATTGTAAATTTTTTGTATCAATTAATAATAATCATTTGATTGTTTTTCATTAGCTTTTTGATATGGTAGAGTACATTGGTTAAATTTTTTAATGCTCAATCACCTTTTTGTACTGAAAATAAATTTCACTTGGTCATGGTATATAATTCTTTTTATGGATCATGAGACTGGGTTTGCTAATATATTGCTGGGACCTTTTAATTCTAACATGAGACACTAATCTGTAGTTTTCTTTTTTCTTACTGTTTTTGGTTTTTATATCAGAGTAATACTGGCTTCATAAAATAAAGTTGAAAGTGTTTTCTCCTCTCTAGGACAGATTGTGTAAAATTCATGTTACTTCTTCTCTAAATGTTTGGTATTATTCTTTAATGAAGTCATTTTGGTCTTGAGATTTTTCATGAAATCTCTTTAATTATTAATTCATCAATTAATAATTATTAATTAATTTAATTTTTTGGCTATTAGATTATCTATTTCTTCTTGTTTGGGTTTTTTTTTTAATTTAATTTTATTTTATTTTATTATGTTATTGTGGGGTACAGTTAGGGGTTAGGCATACAAAAATATTTCATTCAGGTACCCTTGTTGATAAGAGGTGTCTCCCCATCCCCAGATAGATACCCACCACCATTAATCCCATCCCCCTCACCC
>CAUYQG010053682.1:0-12285 GCA_963574415.1 Tarsius wallacei
AAAAAAAAAAAGAAGCACAAAGAGCTAATACTTTTGAGATATAAGTCTTAAAAAACGTTAATGCAGAAAAGTGGAATTTGAAAGGTGAGAAGAATTTGGAAAGTTGAAGAAAATATATAAGAAAAATCTGAGGAAAATGAAATCCCTATGGCTTAGAAACACTAAACCAACTGCAGGTTTAGCAAAGGGAATAACTCTCTAGTATGAATGTCTCTCTAGTAAGGAAGGTGGAAAATGCATGGTTGGTCAATGTGCGTTTGGGCACTGTGTTGATAAATTTGTTTTTTTGTTTTTTTTTATTGTGTCACCATAACACAATGCACATAAGAATGAAACTTATTATCTTAATCATTTTTAAGCATAAAAATGTTGAATATATAGTTCAGTGGCATTATTCTGCAATTACCATCATCCATTTCCGAACTTTTCCATAACTGAAGCTTTGTGTCCATTAAGCAATAGCTTTCTATTCCTCTCTCCCATCTTTCTACTTTCTCTCTATATATTTAACTGCTCAAGGCATCTCATATAAGTAGCATCATAGAATCTTGCAGAATTTGTTGTTTTGTGACTGACTTAATTCACTCAGCGCAATGTCCTAAAGGTTTATCCGTATTGTAGCACACGCCAGAATTTTATTCCAATATATATTTGTACCACGTTTTCTTTATTAATTTATCTGTCAAGGAAACTTGAATTGTGTCTGCCTTTTAGTTTTGTGAATATGGCTGCTATGATCATGAGTGTACAAATATCTCTTCGAGTCTCTTATTTCAATTCCTTTGTGTACACAACTAGAAGTAGAAATGCTGGATCATGTGTGCTGTGGTTTGAATGTGCCCTCTAAAACGCATATTAAAATTTGCTTGCCATCATGACAGTATTAGGAGGTAGGACCTTTGAGAGGCATTTGGGCCATGAGGATTCTGCCCTCATGAGTGCATTAATGTGATTATTGTATTTATTGTTATAAAACAGTGATTTTGTCCCCTTATCTGTACTCTCTCTGTCTCCTTCTCACTGTCTTTGCTCTTCTACTCTTCTGCCTTGTGAGAAACAGCATTTTTCCCTTCCCAGGATGCAGTGTTCAAGGCACCATCTTGCAAGTGAAGAGTAGGCTCTTACTAGACACTGAAACTTGGGTGCCTTGTTCTTGAAATTTCCAGCCTCCAGAACTGTGAAAAATAAATTTATGTAATTTATAAATTATTCACGCTCAGGTATTCTGTTATAGCAACACAAAATAGTCTAAGACAATATGATAATCATACTTTTTATAATTGTTTCATTTTTTAACGATTTCTTTTTTAATTGTGGGGTACAATTCAGGATTAAGTATATAAATATTAATTGTGCAGGTACCCCTGTTGATGAGATGTGTCCCCTCTTCCCCAGATAGATATGGACTACTGTCAATCCCACCTCTTTGCCCCACCCCCCTCAGTTTACCGCTACCGTCAATCCTTTTCTTATAGTATTATGATAGTTGTTTAGGGTCCATTTATGAGTGAGAACATGTGATACCCAGATCTTTGCTTCTGTGAAAGATCACTCAGTATTATAAACTTTAATATCATCCAGGTTGCTGCAAAGTTCATGATTTTGTTCTTCTTTATGGCGGCGTAATATTCCGTTGTGTTTATGTACCACATTTTTTTTATCCAGTCCTCTTTTGATGGGCAGCACAGTTGGTTCCATATGCTTGCTATTGTGAACAATGCTGCAATAAACATACGTGTGCAGGTTTCTTTTTTATATTCCCAGTAAGGGGATTGCAGGGTCATATGGAAGGTCGATTTTTAGAATTTTCAGGAATCACCACACTGATTTCCACAGAGGCTGTACTAGTTTACACTCCCACCAACAATGTAGAAGTGTTCCCTTTTTGCCACATCCTCTCTAGCATCTGTTGTTTTTTGAATTATTGATGATGGGCATTCTGACTGGAATTAGGTGGTATTTCAGTATAGTTTTAATTTGCATCTCCTTGATGACTAGTGAGGCTGAACATTTTTTCATGTATCTGTTGGCTGTTCTATTCATTTTTTAAAAATTGTTTCTACTATATATCAGTTTGCTATCACAATGTATATATTAGTATATCACAGTTCATACAATTTGAAATTATTGATAAAATTAAATATTAAAATATTATAAATATTCATGTAATTAAGTGTTAGCTTCTATTTACTTTTGAACAGTACTATTCATTTCTCCTACACTTATTATAACTAGTAACAATCACTGAGAAATAATAGCTAACTTGAAAGCATACAAGATTGATGTTTATTTCTCCAATTTCCAAAAAAAGAATAATTTAACATTAACAATCAGCAAAATTCTGCAGTTGACTAAAAACTAGTTTATGAGCTCTTGAAGAAGGAAGTAATGATCCCTAGAAGCAAGCTTTGGTTCACTAAAGCACTGTACACAAAAGTATTATCATTGTTATTATTTGAAAGATATAAGACAGTTGGATCACAGGTTGGCGTAGATGTACTGAATCTGAATTTCAACAGAGAACTGAATAAGACTATCAACAGTATACATTTAAACAGAATACAAAAATGTACTCAAAAACAGATAGTAGTGCCTGTACATGGATTCATCTGTGATAAGAAATCAAAGTTGCACCATGCTTACTATGTCAAACTGAGACAGCCTTTAAGAAAAGAGGTAATCTTTTGACTTATCCAAATATTTCTATTTTCATTAACATTTTGATGAGTACATAGAAGTGTGAATCAAGTTTTCAGGATGCACAGGCTTGAGAGTGTTAATACTTATCTTTCAACATATGGAATAAGAAAACATCCTTGGACAAAAATAATGGAGATAAAATTTAATCCAGGTATGCTCATTTTTTCCTTTTTTGTCATATTCTCTTAGGCATATTCAACTTTCATAGCAATTAATTAGATAAAAGAGAAGACACCTTTGACTTTATGTTTCTTTGTATTCAGCAGTGACTCATTTGAAAAAGACCTGATTTCATAATGGCATGTTGAATAGTTTAATGTAAGTCAATAGTGTGATATGACTACGCCAACCAAAAAAACCTAATTTAATCTTATATGTAACTAACAAAAGTGGAGTGCTGAGCAATAAATTGAAATTATTTCCTCTGTGTCTTGCACTGGTCAGATCACATATGGAGTCTGAGGTTACAGGGAAGTGTATTTATGAGGCATAAGAAAAAACAAAAAAACTTTCAAAATCATCAAGACCTGAAAAGATTTTATATCGGGAGTAATTCAAAAACATTACATTGTTTATTTTGGTGAAAAGAATTAAGGAAAATAAGATAGCTGTTTTCAAATATATGAAAATCTGTAGATAAGAAATTGAATTTGCTTTGGATAATTTCAAGGGCAGGGCCAGAAATAATGGGTTAAGTTACAGAGAGACCAGCTATGTGATCTCTGGCAAATTGATCCCCCAAACCTTTCTGGCCTCCACCTTCACACATAAAATATAAGCGTTTAACTAGATGATTGCAATGTTTAAGAACACCATGATGGAACAATGTGTAAACTACACTTTGTTCTAATTTCTAGGGTTCTATGATAGGTTATCTTGTGAGGTGGTAAATTCCCTGTTACTGAAAATATTTGCCTAGAAAATAGTTATAAGAAACTTTATGTATATTTAGAATGAATTGCTTTTAAGGCCTTTTTCAGTTTTCAAGCTATGACTCTGCGGATGAAGGCTTCTGCCTTTTTGAGAATGGCAATGCTAACCAGTGTGTGTTGCACTCACACCGAGTGTGCTGAGCCTGCTGCAGTACCAAAGGAAAATAGAAGTGATGTACTTGAATTTACATTGCACTAACAATAGGTGTGTCCTGCTTGAATTAGCGAAGTCATAGAAGTCATGAAGTTGTCTGTTAAAGAAGCACTTGCGCCGGGCTCGGTGGCTCAGCCTGTAATCCCGCGCCTTTGGAAGGCTGAGGTGAGTGGATTGCCTGAGCCCGCGTGTTCGAGACCCGCCTGGGCAAGCGAGACCTCATCTCTACAATAAATCAAAAATTAGCCGGGCATGGTAGCGCACGCCTGCAGTTCCAGCTACTTGGAAGGCGGAGGCGGAAGGATCACCGGAGCCCAGCAGGTCGAGGCTGCGGTAGCCGGGAGCGGCCACTGCACTCCAGTCTGGGCGACACAGTGAGACTCCAACTCAAAAAAAAAAAAAGAAGCACTTGCTGTGCTACTTGTTAACAATTGGTGATGGCAGTTGCAGAAAGAGAAGGTGCCAGTCAGTGTTTTTGTAGACCCAAGAATTCAGTGGGTAACTGTCAGACTGGGTAATATAATTATTAAGAGCATTTTTTAAAGTTAGAATGGCCTGGGTTCAAATATTAATAGTGCAAGTAATTAAATTTTGACCTCAATTTTCTCATTTGTAAAATAGTGCATAATAATAATAATACCAAAGTCAAATTGTGAGAAGATAAAATACATGATTAATATAGAGTTTCCAGCATTATATTTATGTGAGGCAGACAGCTGTCCGATGCAAATATCCATAGGGCGAAATTGTCTCTCAGAGGCAGCTATCCAGTTATGGACTATAATTTAGAGATTCACATCCAGTGAAATTGTGGAGCCAGAGCTTTCAACAGAGAAAAGGCAGAATGATGTGGGTTTTTAACAAGATGGGTGTCCTTTCTCATGTTCTGTGTCTCCTTCTCTCAGTAGGTGCAGAGCACTGAGAGATGCTAACCTAGAGAATTCCTGGAGCCATTACTTGCATTATTAATATTTGAACCCAGGTCATTCTAACTTAAAAAAAATGCTCTTAATAATTATGATATACAAGATTAAATTATAATAATTATAATTATTTAAAATAATAACAATGGCAATTAACATTATTTGAATTTGAACTCTCGTTGTGTATTTGACACTGATCTAAGTGTTTTATATGTATTAGCTAACATTTTCATAAAAATCCTATGATGTAGCTACTAATATGATCCACACTTTACAGCTAAAGAAAATGAGACAACACCAAATTCACTCATTTCATGAGTTATAGAATCATAATCTGAAACACTGTCTCCAGAACCTGGCCTTTAACCATAACACTAAACTACATGGTTAAAAATGGTCTAAAAATGAGAACATGTGAATTATACTTTAAATTCTGTACTAATATCAAAGTTAACAATACAAGATATATTTCATTTTACTATTTATATGTTAGCTTTATTTATTAAAATAAATACTGATAAAGCATTATCATATTTACAAAATGGAATCACACTCCACTTTCTGTTTAGTTTCCTGTAGATCTAATTTCCAAAGTTACTTCATAACTTTCAATTGAACCAATTTTCTTTCTTCACTTCATATTATCTTAATTCAATTTCATATATTTTATACAATTTGCATGTAGGAAAAGTGTTTTGCGTTAAATGTGATATCCTTTTTCTTCACTATTAAAACCATAAGAATAATGCTTAAAATAAATTTATAAACCACTTGGATAAGGGAGTATCTTTTGTAAGTTGTTGACATAAATTTTAGACACATAAAAGGAAGACCACACATCTGTAAACTATAGAAACAAAGAGTCCCAGAAAGCAATAGATGCAAAAATTATCAATGGATTCAAATATGGTTTGTAGAGTAGTAAAAATGAGGGAATCACAACAATGCCTGAAAAATATGGATCATGGTGAAACTTTATGCTAGGCATCAGGCTATGCCTTGTGCCTCCAAAAACATATTTTTAAGAGACATGTCCTTTAATCAGGATACTGGTACATTCATTATAGAAATGACCAAACATGGTAAATTATTTCTTCTTAGGTTAAATTTATATCAAGTGAATGCTAATGACTGTTCATTTAATTAAGTAAAGTAAGATGTCAACTTAGAACATAATATTTTAATGGATTAATATGTTAATAAACTCAACTAATCAGATAATACTTATATTATCATGTTTTGACAAGTTAATGAACAGTTCAAAAACTTAAAATTTAGAGACTATACACTGAATTTCTGTCTTAACATTTATCATTATATAGTGAGTTCTGTGATCCAAATTTGACACATTTTGTTGTCATGAAATGGCTAAGAAAAAAGAGTGTTGCCATATATTTTCACATTAGGAGTAATCTAAAATATATTATCATGTTAGTCAAAGAATGATACTACAATTGAGTTCTTTTGAGGTTCCCTTCCTTGTTTTGGATTTTTAAAATTTATTTTTGTAAAATTAACAGGAGATCAATTAATTGATCTCTCTTTTTGTTAGGTTATGATGTGTAGACTAAGAATAAATTATCATTAATTCTGGTGACTAAGAGCCATCATATACAGATATTAACCTTGCTGGGAAATATATTGTGAAATGGATATTTTAAATCCATGTTAAATAATAATATACTGTATCTTTGAATCAAGTTTATCTTTCACCAACTATTCTTGCAATTCCGTTTACTATACTTGCTACTATATATTACATATGGCAGCCAACTTGCAATATTTTAATGATTATATGTGTTTATTGATGAACATCTTGTCTTTTATTACAATATATCAATTCATGGCCAGGTACAGTGATTCATACCTGTAATCCCAGCATTATGGGAAGCCAAGGCAGGAGGATCACCTGAGGCCAGAATTTTGAGACCAGCCTGGGCAACATAGAAAGACTTCATATCTACAAATAATTAACCAATCATTGTGCTCCTGGAGTCTTTACTACTTAGGAGGAGTTCAATGCTTCAGTGAGCAATGATCACTGCACTGCACTCTAGCTTGGGTGGCCCATAGCAAGATCCCATTTCTAAAAAATAAATAAATAATACATCAGTTTATTAACTTAAAACATTTATTTGCCTCCACTCAAAATTAATAAAAATTTGACAAAATGTACTCTTCCTACCTTATACAAACTTTTCTTGGAAATGTTAAATAAAACTAAGCATATGCATATGAATAAAATTAAATATATCCTAAAAACAATCGGTGATTTTATTAAAGAAAAGCAGATACTACATTTTATGTTTTGTCTTAATTCAAGTTACTCTTTAAGATCGAGTTTTTTATTTTTTATTTTTAGTTTTTGAAAGTAGAAAGAAGTAATGTTTATTATTCACCTTTCACAGATTGGAAAGGGGGCCAAGAGCTGGGTATACTTAAGGGCCTTTGGGGTAAGGGGGTTTTGTCCAAAAGGAATGTCCAGGGCTGGGGTCTTCCGATGTTAATTACCTCATGCTCCCAAGTGATAGGCTAGATGGGAGGAAACAAGGGAAAGGGTTTTTCCTGCAAGAGAACTGTCAGACGTTTGCAATCCACAAACTCCTTAGCAAAAAGGTGGTCTTATTATCATTTCTATGGCTTCAGTCAGCTAAGGGGCCTGAAAGTGTCTTAGAGATTATTATGTTAAACCATATTTTGAATGGTTGGGCTGTTGGGCTGTTCTGGTCTTGCATCTGATGGAAGATTGAGCTTTTTAAATAGTTCATCTTAGCCAATGAACTTAGACATTTCCTCCATTTTTTGTGTAAGTGAGTAATGACACAAAGGCATATCATTTATATTGCAATGTAATTAGTAAGCAAGAATTGCCACATCAGAGAAGGTGAAGAAATATAGAAGATGCAGGTCCGACTCTATTTCAGATTTAAATATTTTACTAATTTAGCATATGTAGTACATAGGAAAGCCAACACTTTCTCATATTTTCAGAGTTGAAGAATGTCCCTTCCAGGTAATAGGTGTGCATTTGTTGAGTGAATAAATTCATCGGTTAGAAAATTTAACTACTCAGAACCTAGCTCAGTAAGCATTGTCCCCCAGGAAAAGGGGAAGAATGATGAAAAAATAGACTTTTCTACATAGTGTTTGCTCATCTTTTGTGAAATCTTAACATGCACGTAATAAATGCCTTTATTCTTCTATTTCTCTTTTCTTTTTACGTATCGGCATAGAGGGCTCAAGGTCATCCATGTATTTTCAACACATGAATCTACAGCATGTTATTTTCTCCATCAGCTCACAAAGCGAAGCATACCATTTGTTGTTCTATTCTTATTCCTGAGAAACCCCCAGAAAATTGATACAACTGCAGGGTGCTAATCACACTTTGTTCTTATGGAAGGAGAAATATGCTTTCTGTTTTTACATTTTTCTGAGTTGTCTTGGAAGCAAAACTGCCTCCAGCTACAAATGGGCTTAGTTGTCCACGTCCATCTTATGGGTGTCACCTGCTTAGGTGAAGAGTCTGGAATAGGCCAGACACATTATGTATGGGTGGCCTTTTGTTTACAGCAGACAAAGCCAAAATCCTTGGGATTACTTGAAGATATCATATAACACACAAGATGGAGTTACTATTATTCTCCTCTAAGACATATAGTGTTTCCCCTGGGCAGAGAAAGGAACGCATAGCCAATCATATGAAGACAGAACCCATTAAAGATTTATGCAAGCCTGAATTACTTGGCTTGAAACTATTTTCTCTTTTTTTTCCCCTCTCTTTTTTTTCGTTAATAAGAGAGATGGTTCTTCCTGAACAGCAAAGCTGATGTAGATAGTATCACTGGTAATCCTTGGCTTAAACACAGGGCTTCTAAAGGGCTTGAATTAGGCTGGAAGATGGGGCTGTTTGATTTTCCCTTCCTTTTTGTTTCTGTTTTTAAGGCTCTGTCACCAAATGTCCCACTAAACTAGCATTTATGTGGGCTTGGGACCTCTGTGTGTAAGTTTCCTTTTAAGCATAGTCAATGAAACAGCTTTGAAGCTGTTGAACTGTGTAAATGTTATATTAACATTTTCTCTCGCAATTATAGACATTTACATGGTCTTGTTGAAATAGCACTTTCAGAGGGAGGAGAAAAATACCAGAAGTGAAGGTACACAATGAAATGAAAAAGCAGCAGTGTGCTCTATTTATTTAGTTTCTGAAATAAATCATTTCGACTTTTAATTTACACTTCTCTAGGATGGTGGTTAAGAATAGACAAACAAAGGATACTGAGAGAAATAATTTCATTTTGTTCCTTTGTTACATTAGATCATTTAATTTCCACATCTCACTTGGTTTGCATATGGAGATTTGGCCGATGCACCTTGTTCTTTAAATTTGCTAACTAATAGCAAGGCCTCACAAAGCTCATTCTAAAGACCTAAGACTCATGGATGATGATTCAAAAATTACGGGACTACAAGTAGTTGTCCAGTTATAAGAAGAAAGGCAAATAGAGTAAATTAGACATTAATCCAAAGTATTTCCAACTATTCATGTCCTTGTTTAACAGAAACCAGAACGTGTCTTCAAATTGAAAAGCGATTTCACTCATTCCAATAACTTCACGTGTGTCACTGCATGCAGTCGGATGAACAGGTTAGAGAAAAAAAAAGATACAATCACTTAGACTCTAAGGAAACATTTTAGTAGTCTATTTTGGTCCCTTCCTGCATATAGAACATTCACAGTGGCATAGTATTAGTAAAATACATGGTGACATTTTTTTCTTTTCACATTGATAGTACTAAATTTATTTTTTCTAAAGATTAATAATTGTAATCTTAACATTAGCTATACTGCCACGGAATTCTTTGCTCTTGATAGAACATTCTTTCTTCTGTTCAATAACAGACTTGTTTTATAGTATATAAAAAAGTATATACTTCTTGTCTTTGTGCCAATTCAAAGAAAAGAGCATATCTGTGATGGAACTCTCTGTTGCTCAATAACTGTGATCTCTTCACTGGTCTGACAGTTGCTTTCTCTCCAATAGGGCACATATGCAAGATGGGCAGATGCATTGATTCCCAGTGCAGCACCACATTTTGTTACATGCATTACAGAAGTTGATAGCAGCCGTTTTCTATAAGTCTCTGTCTACACCTCACTGAACTTTTATAATTAAGCTTTGAAAAGTATTTTGCTACATAAGGACTTTGATAGCTTCGCTATCTGATTGATTTTTGATTCTTAAAATTTTGTTCTGGAAAATGTAAATTGGTTGATCTTTATTATATCTATAGATACAGATATTATGCTAAAATTCACACAAATATTTTTATTCTTCATATTTTTTCATTGTCCCACTTGATAATTTAAATGCTAGCATCCACCATGGTAATCTGCCTCTTCTCAGATAAGAAATGGAATTTTACTTGAAATAAAAACTCAATGTTTAGATATTATATGAGAAAAATGAATCACAATTTTAGGACAAGAAGTTATTGGAATCACATTCACAAATTTTATTATCAGATAATAAAACTGAGAGAAATTAAATAAATACTTGTTAAAGGAGTAGTCAAAACTATAATCATCTATGTTAAAGATAACTAACATATAAAATATTATTTTTGATGTGCATCTTAACTTTACCTAAAATTTTAAATTAAGAACAAGCTTAATTAAATTTATTTTATAAAACATTAACATAAATTGTAATTGAATGTTTGTCAACTTACGTGATTAAAGTGCTCAAATAAAAACAGAATTAAGTGGTTGAGTGAGTTCATCTTTTTGGTAAAATGCCAGTTCTAATAGTCTCAAAATTTCCCTCTAGTTGAAAACTTCTCACAAAAATTATTGCTTTGTTCAGCAAATAAATCTATCTGGAGACATCCAATCTCTTCTTAAAAATAAAATCAGGAAATTTGTCTTGAGACCTTATCAGGCACAAAATTTCCTTATTCATTGTCAAAAGTGAGTTTAGCGTTTCAGATGTTTTTAAGATAAAGTGCTATTTAATATAAACTTAGATAACTTTTGAACACCTAAAATTTCCTGAAAAGGCATATTCAAAGAACTAAAGGAAAAATTCACAATATAAAACATTCTTGGGATTTGGAATTGTATTTTGATGAGAAATTCACAACGTTATGAAAATCAAGGAGTCAGAGAAAAAACATTCCCAAGTTGATAAACCATTAATAATTTGAGAAAATACCAAAATTTATGCATCTGCTTTATATGGCCAACCAGACTAATGTTAGCAGGACTCATTTATCTAAGAATGTCAATCCTCTGAAACATAAACAAAACTGAAGGCAGGCAAAAATGTATTTTAAGAATCCAAAATATATTCAAAATATAAAACATTTATAGTATGTGTTTCCCTTCATTGTCCACTTATTCTCATTTTGCATTCAATAATAATAAGTTTAGTAATATCAGTTTCAAGAAATTAAAAAGCTTCTGTGTATTACTTAGAGCACCAAATGTCCGTTTATAACTTAATAGCAGAAGGAAAAACTACAAAGCTAATATACAAATTGCTTGAACCAGATTAATAAAATAAAAGAGACAAAAAATAATTGAATTTCAGATACATTTTGGAGGTTGAACCCTTGGAGTTTCTTGACAAATTGGATCTGTGGCGTGAAGGAAAAAGAGAGTCAAGAATAACTCCCCCCATTAGATTTTCTGAACCTGGAAGAATAAGATCAAATGACATAAACAAGAAAAAAATTATATAAGGTTATCAAGGAAGGAGTGTAGGAAGAAAATCCCAAATTACAGAATATTCATTTGTTCTTTATAACCATGACTCTGTCTGGATTACCAAGAAAATATTAAATAATATTTGTTACATTGTAATTTCTTATTATGTATGCACTTACATGAATTTAATTATGTGGTTTCTAGAGAAAGATGGAGATAGGGATATACAAAGAAAGGTAAGCTATACCACCTGACAGTCTACTAAATAAGACTATATCTAGGGGTGAAGATTAAATGAAAGACATAAATTTGATGTTTCTTAAATCAGTTATGTTTACCATGTGTGTCTTATAGTGTGAGTTTCCTATGATATGTTTTTGAGATGCTTTTGCTTTTGGTTTTTGTATAACATAAACTTTAAATGAAAGCCAAATTACCTACAAGCCACTTTAAAAGGGATAGGTTGCCATTATCAAGAAACAGTAAGTTGCTCTCCAATATGAATATATACTTTGCCATGTATACTGTACTTTACCTTCAATCTAATAGATTTTCTTTCTTTTTTGTTACTTATAATTATCTTTTTTTATTGTGATATTGAGGGGTACAGTTAAGGGTTAGGTACACAAATATGTCTTGTTTAGGCACCCTTGTTGATAAGAAGTGTCCCCCCCTCCCCAGACAAGTATTTACTGCCATTAATCCCTTCCCCGATCCCCCCGCCAATAGTTTCCCACCACTGTCAGTCATTTTCTTGTGGTAATACGTTGGATGATCAAGGTCTACTATATGAGTGAGAACATGTGATACTCAGTTTTTTGTTTCTGTGAGAGGTTACTCAGTATTATAGACTCTAGTTCCATCCAG
>CAUYQG010053694.1:0-57696 GCA_963574415.1 Tarsius wallacei
GCGTGGTAGCGCGCGCCTGTAGTTCCAGCTACCTGGAAGGCTGAGGCGGAAGGATCGGCGGAGCCCAGCAGGTCGAGGCTGCGGTGGCCGGGAGCGGCCACTGCACTCCAGTCTGGGCGACAGAGTGAGACTCCAACTCAAAAAAAAAAAAAAAAAAAAAAAAAAAATTGAGTCTTTTATTCTATAAGTATGTTTGCTTCTTCTATATATTCAGACCTTTAAAAAATAAAGTTAAAACATTTTCCATAATAAGTTTACATGTTTGTTGCATTTATCTTAGATACTTTAAATTCTTCTTATTATTGTATGTGATATGTGTATATGTGTACGTATGTACATACACACAATTACATATACAAATAAACATATTGTATATATAAATGTATATTTACATATGGAATATGTATCATTTTTCTTTTTAAAAGCTTTATCATGGAATTTAAAAATAAGCAAAATCAGATAAAATATTAGTAAAATTACTCCAATACACCTATCATTCAACTTCAGCAATTTTGAATACATGATCAGTCTTATTTCATCTACAACTTCACTTCCTTTTCCACCTCAGGATTATTGTTTTAAAAATCCCAAACAAGATATTATTTCATCTGTGACTGTAAAACATATCTTTAAATTGACATTTTCTGTTTATTGCTATTGTGTAGACATAAAAATGGTTTTTGAAACTTGACATAAGATCTATTAGCCTTGCACATCTCTTGTTATTTATCTGTGGATTCAACTGGGTCTTCTTCATAGACAATTATATCATCAGTGAATACAGTTTTGTTTCTTTCTTTATGATGCTTGTGCCTCTTATTTATTTTTCCTGGAGAATTACACATGTCCTCCAGTTTAGTGTGAAAGAGGTGGTGACAGTGGCAACATTGTCTTTTTCCTGACTTTAATGGGAATGATTCTAATATTTTAAGCTAAGAATGATGCTTATTATAGGTTTAATAGGTATCCTATGTGAGGATATGAAACTTTGTTCTGCTGTTATTCTAGTTTGCTAAGAGTTTTTTGGTGGTTGCTGTCTAATTATGAATATTTGTTGAATTTTGCCAAGAACTTTTTCTGTTTGCCCTGAAAAGATTATATGGTTCTTTGGACACTTCTTATGCGCCACTTCATATCTCAGCCTTAACGTTTCTTTTGTTATTCCACCCACTGCTGCAGTGACCAATTAATTTCATATGAACCCTGAGCAGCCTCACGCAGGTGCACCCTGACATCAGTTAACGTCTGCGTCTCCCTGTATGTCCCTTCCTTTCTCTGTTGATGCCGCAATGGGAGACAGCATGAGAACTACTTGGCATTCACCTAAATTTATTCACTGAAAAGAAGGATCTGTCCTTCCGTGGATGGAATTTACGTGGCAATCAGGCAACCCCATGGGGTTGAGTCACTCAGGCAGTGCTCAGCTTGATATGCCATCTTTGTGTTAGTTTTACCCCCTTTCTTCTTTTTCCCTTTCACTCCTGCTCCTTGGATCTCAATCCTCAGAAAAGTACTCATACATAGCCTTTGTTTCTGGGGAACTCAGGTTTAGAGTATGTTTTTTCTCCTTTAGCCTATATATGTGTTGAATTTATGTAGTTTCTGATGTTAAATTACTTGCATTTCCTTGGATAGATGAGCTTGGTCATGAAGTTACACCTGAAAAAAAAAAAAATTAATACAGTGCTGGTGTCAGTTTGCTATTATTTGGTTTGGAAATTTTACATCTGTATTCATGAGTAAGATTGGTGTATAATTTTTCCTTTTTAAACCTTCTTTGTCTGCTTTTGGTGTCATGTTGTATTAGCCTCATAAAATGAGTTGTAGAATGTTCTCTCTTTTCTATTCCCTGGAAAAGATATTTGAATTTGAATATCTGAATGGCTTGTTTCTTGAAAGTTTGTAAAAATATTCCTGTAGGGTTCTTTGTGTCTTGTGTTTCTTTTCAGAAAGATTTATATTGCTGATTAAATTTCCTTGACGGTTATGAGTATATAGGGTTTCTCTTTCTTTCTTTGTTTCTTTGTTTCTTTCTTTCCTTCCTTCCTTCCTTCCTCCTTCCTTCCTTCCTTTCTTTCTTTCTTTCTTTCTTTTTTCCTTCCTTCCTTCCTTCCTTCCTTCCTTCCAGTTGGGATCTCACTCTGTCACCCAGGCTAGATTGCAGTGGTGTCATCTCGGTTTACTGCAGCCTCGATCTCCAGGGCTCAAGCGATCCTTCCTCCTCAGCCTCCTGATTAGGTGGGACTATAGGTTCTCACCACCACGCCCAGCTAATTTTTGCATTTTTTGCCCAGGTTGGTCTTGAATGCCCGGGTTCAAGCAATTTTCCTGTCTGGACCTCCCAAAGTGCTGGGATTATAGGCATGAGCCATTGCGCCCAGCTAAGTTTCTATTTCTTCTTGAGTCAGTTTTGATTACTTACCTTTTGCTAGGAGTTTATATATTTTAATCTGTGTTTTCAAATTCAGTAACATAAAATTTAAATGTAATATAAGTTACATTTATTAATATTATTAAATATTCATTTATTCTAATTTCCAGTCTGTGTGGTAGTTATATTCTTTGCTTCATTCCTAATATTTCTTATTTGTATGCTATATCTCTTTTTTAAAAATCAGTGTTATTACTAATTCATCTGTGTTTTTAGTTCTCAAAGAACAACCTTCAACTTTCTTGACTCATTTTCTTATATGTTGGTTTTATATAGTTTTGGCATCATTCTTCTATTCTCTTATAACTTTTGCAATTGGTTGCTCAGATCAATCATTTTAAGCCTTTCTTCTGTTTTAATACAAATTTTAAGGGTATAAATTTTCCCTCAAGTTTGCTTTGCCTGCATCCCTGTAACTTTTAATTACTGTTCCAATTGAGTTCTATGTAACATTTTTTTTATTTTTGTGTTGGAGTCTCACTCTGTCGCCCAGACTGGAATGCAGTGGCCGCTCCTGGCCACCGCAGCCTCGACCTGCTGGGTTCCGGCGATCCTTCCGCCTCAGCCTTCCAAGTAGCTGGAACTACAGGCGCGCACTACCACACCTGGCTGATTTTTGATTTATTGTAGAGATGAGGTCTCGCCAGGTTGCCCAGGCGGGTCTCGAACCCGCGGGCTCAGGCAATCCACTCACCTCAGCCTCCCAAGGCGCGGGATTACAGGCTGAGCTACCGAGCCCGGCTTCTATGTAACTTTAAATTTACTTTTTGGTTTCTCTTTTTCTCATGAGTAATTTATACATTTATTTAGCAAATTCCCAGTGTGTTTTAATTTTTTTGCTATTGATATATAACTTAATTGCATTATAATTAGAGCATGTCTACTATATAACACTCATTTTAAAAAATTCATTGAGACTTATTCTTTAACATATTCCATGGTAATTTTAAAGTAAATGTTCCATATGTGCTTGAGACACACATTTTCTAATTACTAGAAGCAGAATCTAGATGTGTTCTTAAATCAAACTTGTCAATGGGTTGTTCAGATCTTCTGTTTTTTACTTGATCATATGTTTGATGAATGAGTCATTGAGATGCCAGTTTTGCCAATTTCTCCTTATAGTTCTATTAATTTTTGATCTGTATAATTTGAGACTATTTTATTAAATGTATGTAAATTTAGTATTATTATACAAAAATGGTTAAATGTTGTAGTAGTTTGATCTTTCCTATCATTATACTTACACAGTATATTGTACTTTCCTACATGCCTTTGTCTCCCACAGACTGTAAATTCTGGGAGTTCAGGCAACAAATCTGTCTTATTCGCCTAGCACTCAATTAATAATTGTCAAATGAATAGATACATGAATGAATTGGCCTCTACCCTTCTGATATGGCAAATGACGAATACTGGGTTAGATACAGTAGTTTTATGGAACCAACCATGTTGCCCATCGAAGCTGGACTGGATAAAAAAATGTGGTACATATACACAATGGAATATTATGCAGACATAAAGAAAGACAAACATATGAACTTCGCAGCAACTAGGATGGATTTGGAGTCGACCATACTTAGTAATCTATCACAGAAACAAAGAACATGGTACCATATGTTCAGACTCATAAGTGGACCTTGAACAATTATCATACTATAAGAAAGGGATTGGCAGTAGTGGGGAGGAGGGTGGGATTGGCAGTTGAGGGAAATTGCTAGGGGAGGGAGGAACATACTTCATTAACAAGGGTACCTACATAATCAACGTTTGTATACCTAACCCTGAATGGTACCCCACATCTTTATAATAAAAAAAAGAAAATAATATACGTCATTAAGAAAAAGATATAGTAGTTTTGTGCCAAGTCCCAAATCTGTTAGGGTCAGTTTTGTAATGTGTCAGAAGCTAGATCTCAAACACTTGAATCTTGGCGTAGTGGTCCTTCTCATTCTACAAAAGATTCATTCTCTGGGGAATCCTGATTGTCATAGAACTTTGATGGTGACTACTTCCACTTGGTTGACAATCTTTCTTCCTGCCCTTTTTTTCTTTTTGAGATTTCCATTTGGAAACACAAAACAAAACAAAACAAGCATCAAGACAGCAGATCCTTTCTTTGTCTTGAGTTAATATCAAAATATTGATGAAGGAAACGAGGGAATGTGAATCTATACAGGGCAATAGGAAAATTCCCTTTCCATTTTATGTCTGAAGAATCTGACATTAGGTTGGGAGTTTCTCTAGCCTCGCTATGAAAGAATTCAAAGGACATTATTTAGCTCCCAAAGAATAAAACCTAAAAGTTATTTTTGACACTAAGAGGATTGACCAAATTCAAGCTCCCTCTTTCCTTAAGCCCAATTGTGAATTTAGGAGCTTGGGCAGCTTTTTCAGATCTATTAACCAAAGCAATTTTATTAACACCTTCTCTGCACCAGGTATTACGCTAAGCACGATGGCTGAAAAGATGCACAGGACTCTTCAAGGACCTGCAGATGTTGGGGTTGGGGGATGGTGGGGACTGGTCTTGTAGAGTTACTAGCAAGTTAGGTGACCTCATACACTGGCCTGGTGAGTCCCGTGGGTTCCAGGAACCTAAGCAGGTATAACAACTGTGTGTGTGTGTGGGGGGGGGGAGGGGGGCATAACTTATCACAAACAACTTTAAATCCATAAACAACTTTATAGCCATTGTATCTTTTGTTGTTCTCATCACTTCTCGGCCTTTTGACTAAGATCAAGTGTAGCATATCTTTTGTTCTTCACAACAGCCCTAGGGGTTAGCTTTTTAAATTTATTTTTAATCGACAAGTATAATTGCATATAGAATTTATTTATGGAGTGATATTTTGATATATGTTGACATTTGAAAATGTTTTGATCAAGCTAATTAACAAATTTATCACATTACATATTATTTTTCATTTTTTTAGTTTTTTTAAAGTTTTAAAACAAAACTTTTTAGAGAGAGAAGAGAAAAGAAACAGAGATATGCCGGAGCTGGCATGGGTGAAAGAAACCGCCCACATATTATTTATTGTGAAAATATTTAAAATCGATTGTTTTTGTAATTTTGAAATACACAATGCGTTGTTTTTATAGTCACCATTCTGTGCAACAGATCACTGTCTAACTAAAATGTTGGACCCTTTGACCAGCATGTTCCCTTTCCCCATCCGCCTTCCTCCCCAGTCCCTGGTAACCAGCATTATGCTTTCTACTTCCGTGAGTTTGGCTTTTTAGATCCCACATTTTTAGATCGCACATTTGAGTGAGATCATGCAGTATTTGTCTTTCTGTGTCTGGCTTAATTTCACTTAGCATAATGCCCTCCAGGTTCATCTGTGTTGTTCAAATGACAGAATGCCTTCCTTTCATATTTTATTTTATAAATATGTTTTGACACAGGGTCTCGCTATGTTGGTCAGGCTGGCCTCAAACTCCTGGACTCAAGTGATCCTCCTGTCTTGGTCCCTGAGTAGATATTACAGGCACAAGCCCATGTGCCTGGCTTTTTAGAATTTCTTCCTTTTAAAAGACTGAATAGTATTCAACTACACATGTATGCCACATTTTCTTTATCCATGATGAACTCCTAGGCTGCTTCCACATCTTAGCTATTGCGAATAATGCCACAATGACCACGGGAGTGCAGATATCTCTAAGGCATACTCATTTTATTTCCTTTGGATACAAACTCAGAAGTGGGATTGCTGGATCAATGGCAATTCTATTTTTAGTTTTCTGAGGAACGCAGGAGTTAACAGTTATTGTTCTCATTTTGCAGATCAGCAACCTGGGGCTCTGAGAGGGACGCTTCACAAGTCGGACTTGACCCGAGTCTGGTCAGTAAGTAATAAAAATAGGTAACATTTACTAAGTTACTTAGTAAATGTACTATCCTAACTACGCTAATGCATTAGTGCCTTTAATTCTCAAAAACAATCCTGTGAGTATTGTTACCATTTCCCTCCATTTTGCAGATGATAAAAGGATGCGTGGAGAGATTAAGACTACCACACAAGACTAACAGGTGCCGGAGGTGACGTTTGAACCCAGAAAAGCAGGTTTATACCTTTCACTTATACCTTCACCCTGACATAGGCAACATGACTTAGTGTAATAACCTTGGATTTGGAAACCCGAGACTCCATACTGAGTCCTGAATCTGCCTCTGATTCCCTTACTACTTAAAGTGTGGCCCACGGACCAGCAGTGGGAATTGCTAGAAATGCGAGATCTGGGCTCCACCCCAGACATAATGGATCCGAATTTCACCTAGATCACCAGACGATTCACCTGCTCACTGAAGGTGAGCACTGTCTTATCTGCATTGCCCAACTCACAGGATCTTTCTCGGCCTCAGTTTCTCTGTAAAATGAGGGCAGCATATCTGCATCTGCCACCTCTCAGGCTGCTGTGGAGATCAAAAGACAGGAGGTATGTGGAAAGGCGTTGTGATTGCACAGTGTTCTACAAAGGTCAAAACCAGACAGTGAACCAGAGCATTAAAGCTTTAGAGACAATTCGACAAACAGATAATGCCTTTTATCCCCACGACTTGGCTGGGCAGGAACTCACAGTGCTGTGTGTTATGCAAAATAACCAGACAGAAGAAATGCCTTTTACAAGCAGTTCCTGGAAATTTCGAGCTTTATCAAGGAATTTGGTTTCTCCAGTTCACTGCCTAGTGAAAATAGCTGTGCTTTAATAAGACCCAGATGTTGACACAGCCACTCACCTTCCCCATTGCACGGATGCGTTTCATACTGAATTTCACCTAAGGAATTTTAGACTTTAAAGATAATAATCAAAAACACTGCTAGCTTCCCTTTGGGATTCTTGCTGATTTGGGAGATCAAAGATGCCCCAACAGCACAATGAATGTAGACAGAAAGTTAGGTTTCTTGCCTACCACCAAAAAAGATGAATGTGGTATTACAATGGCCATTTTAGCACTTTTGTCCCCAGGTAGGTCTGCTCAAAGCGGGTTCTATTCTCACATATTTTCATAATTTCCCCCACTGCCCTTCTTCGCCCTATGCTATTGGCAAACATGGCCGGTGTGCTAACAATATTAGCTTCTGTTTAAATACAATTAAATGGATGCCCTTGCTGGTTAATTCTTGGCATACCTCAAAAATACTTTCTCCACGTTTAGGAAAAGAATGAGATGTTTAAATTCCAAACAATAAATGATTCCCAAGGGCATCTCACATAGAGTTTCTTGGGATGGGAATCTCGCCCAAAGGAAGGGCGCCCTCCATGGTGGCCCCTCACTTTTTCCGGAGGCGGCCTAACTTGACTTTCTGGGAGTGGCTGAGAAATAACATAACTCTTGACTTTTGAGGGAGCCCCGCACTCTTGTAGACCCACGTAGAGAGACCAGGCTGTTTTCATTACACAGTCGTTGGAATGCATAAGATCTGCTACAGGTCACCCGGGATTTCACAAACCCCAAAGCAGGAATGGCAGAAATTTGACTTCTGGAGACCTGGCCACGCTTCAGTTTGCTCTGTGCTTTTCTCCCCTTCTTTCATGAAATGTTAGAGGGAGACAGTCTCAAAATTGTTTTAAAGGGCTAGACAATGGGGGCGTTTTCTCACTGAGACTTTCCTTCCTCAGGCAAGAGAATCTTGCATGGCCGTTAGCCCCAGGACAGGCATATAAATGGGAAGCTTCTGGTTTGGGCCTAGGTTTGCACTCTGGCTTTGCCACTCACTGCAGCGAGACTTGGGAAGTGACTCAACTCTTGGAGTCTCTGTTTTCTGGCTGTCAAAATGGCAAGCAACATTTCAGAGGGTCCTTATGGAGATTACATGAGCTCCTGGCTCATGCTACTGACAATCTGTGGATTTCTCTAGGAATATGTTGTTTTCTTCCATGTAGGAAGCTGCCACTGTCAAACTTTATTTTGAGTTATATTATTTTAAAAATATTTAAGAAGGAAAATAAAGATTTGGTCTATTTAAGGACCAGACTAGATAATGCTGAAAACCCAGACCTATATCCGAGGCTGCTGTCAGCTGGGGCTTCAGACATTTCAACAAATATGTGTGGAGTTCTTGTGCCAGTGTGGGCACTGTGTGTGCCAAGGGCTTTGATGACAGGAGTGGATGAGTTAGACCTGGTTCCTGTGGTCAAGAGGCTGAAAGTTAGTGGGAGAAATATGTAAGTAAACCAGCAATTGCAAAACAGTGAGTTAAACGCCACAACGATGAGAGAATAAGATGCTAAGGACACTGGCAGAGGCCTGCAAGGTGGAGGAAGATACACTCTAAATGGCATGTGAGACAGAACAGGGGATGCTTGTGCAAAACTTAGAGGTGAGACCAAGTGGGATTACTCTGGGAGGTAAAGAAGCACTGTAAGAAAGAGCAGGGCAGAAAAAGAGGGACCATGGCAGCCAATGAGACCAGGGAGAGCACAGTTCCAATCATCCAGTTACAGAGGGTTGTACGCACCCAGAGGGCGGGTCTAATCATCCAGTCACAGAGGCTATACCAACCTAAGAAGCTGGTCCAGTCACCCAACCACAGAGGGTTGTACAAACCTTGAGGGCAGGTCCAATCATCCAATCACAGAGCTTGTACCAACCTAAGAAGCTGGTCCAATCACCCAACCACAGAGGGTTGTAGAAACCTTGAGAGCAGGTCCAATCATCCAATCACAGAGGGTTGTACAAACCTAGGAAGCAGGTCCAATCAGCCAATCACAGGGTTTTGCAAACTCATTTAGGGAGTGGGCTACTGGAGCCCTCTGAGTACCAAGTAGTAAGGTAACAAGATCAAGTTTGCATTTCAAATGGACGATGCTTTCCATGCGCTCAGCTTGTAAGCATATTCCTCCCAATAGCCCCCAGAAGCCTTGTGTGTGCTCCCACCTCTGCTCTTATCCCACCTATTCTGCTACCATCTTCCCAATCTGTATGTCTCCTAAGGACAGGTCACACCAAAGCTCCCAGCCCCAACAGAGTGTCTTCATGCAGGAGGAGCTCAGTAAGATTTTTTTCTGAGTGATTTCAAAGGAGAAGGAGACAGATCAGTGAACAGCCCAGGGAAGAGTACCAGGTATTAGTCTGAGTAGCTAATATGAATTCATTGAATCTCTACAATAATCAAAAGGAAGAACCCCAAGAAACTTAGAATAAGCTTAGTTTACATTTTGCCTCAGCATAGTCATTTTTGCTTAGACTGACATGCTTTAAATTTAGCACAGGTTAGACATAGATAGACAAATTTCCAATAGGTGGGTTTTAGGAAGCATTCAGACACTTTATTGCAGGTCAAGCTGGCAGCCTACCTCACACCCTCGGCAAATCTCCATCAGATGTAACATAAGGACAGCCCAACCTTTCAATTCATGGTTTAGCATAATAATCTCTAAGAAACTTTCAGGTTCCTTGTGGAAGGCAGGAGGTCAAAGATCACCCCTTAGCTGGTCAAAGCCATAGAAGTGATAATAAGATCACCTTTTTGCAAAGGAGATTGTGGATTGGAAACACAGGTCTCTTGCAGGAAAAACCCCTCCCCTTGTCTCCTCCCATATAGCCCACCACCATGGCGGCAATCATGTGACTAACCCACCCATCTGCCTGCTGTCCATCACTGTCAGTACCTGCGCTTACCTGCCCCTTCATGATAATGTGGAGCAGACCATCACCCAGTGATCTTACGGACCTTCGCCCCTCAAAGGGAAGGATTAAAAGGACTCAATCACAAGCAACCAGCCATCATTGCCTTGCTAAGCTATAGTGTGGCCATGTGTTCTTTGAGCTATGGCCAGGCCGTGTGTCCTGGCTTGGGGAGGTGAATCTCTTTTCTTTCTCTCTCTCCCTTTCTAATCTAGTTTTTAAATAAGCTATATTTTCTAACCTAACTTCTGTGCAATTCTTTGCATCTTTCTCATGGCATTGGATCGCACATCAGACACCCACACCCTGGCGGGCCTGACCTAACAATCTGGGGACCCCACTGGGAGTGTGACCTAACATTTTCGGAGGCCCTGCTGGAATTGTGATTTAACAACAATCCAATGAAGTAGGTACCTTTATTGCCTCTATTTATAAGAACAGAGAGGTTAAATCACTTGCCAGAGGTCACATAGTTAGTAAATAGTTGCACTAGTACTTGACCTCAGGTTATTTGGCTGCAGGGCCTGTCCTTCTCTGATGGATGAAACTCTCACTGGGCTTCTAGTTCTTTCGACAGCTGAATTTCCATATATATTCAGCATGATCCATTCACTATACCCTATTCTTTCCTGAATATTTGTGTACCAATCCCAAATTCTTATGTTGAGACTTAACCTCCAATGTGGTAGTATTTGGAGGTGCAGCCTTTGGGAAGTGATTGGATCATGAGGGTCGAGCCCTCATGGATGAGATTAGTGTCCTTATAAGAGGGACCCCAGAGAGCTTCCTTGCCTCTTCCACCATATAAGGTCACAGCAAGAAGACTGCTGTCTGTGAACCAGGAAGTGGGCCTTCATCAACCACATCTGCCAGTGTCTTGAACTTGGACTTCGCAGTCTCCAGAACTGAGGAATAAATTTTTGTTGTTTATAAGCCATGCTGTTTGTAAGTCTATGATATTTTATTATAGTAGCCCAAATGGACTAAGACATCTCCCATTTGAGGGGGCCCACCTGGACAGTCAGCAAGTACCATGGGGAAGAGAGCCCATGGTTTCCTGGACAGGACTGGGCATCATCAGTAAGACCTCTTAGAAAAGCCACAACCTCCCCGCCCCATAAATTAATAGAATTTAAGACTCTAGATGATGAAAGTGCAAGAAGTTCTATGCCATGTTCTCATATGCTAAGCAAAGCTGGTAGAACAATAGAGAGTAGAATTGCATAGCTAGAAGGGCCTGTCATGATTCTTCCAAATAAGTAGGTAATTTGAGTCCTAGGTCTCCCCACAGGTACTCTCTGATCTTGCTGCAGGGCCACCTTGTTATTCATCAGCTTTACCTTTGCTCTCTCTATTCCTAAGGACTGGAATCCCTCCTTGCCCAATCTGGCTTCTTCCTACCTGTCTCTTAAGACTCAGTTCAAATGCCCTTTGAGTCCTTCATAAATGAACAATTCCTTCATGACTCACTGTATCAGTTAGTTATTGCCACAGTTGTGCTGCATAACAAAAAGTATACAATGTCAGTGTCGTAAAACAACACGTGCTTTTTAGCTCAAACAGCAAGGTGTTGGCCAGGGGCTGCAGATGGAGCCTGGGCTTAGTGAGATGACCTTGTTTGGCTCCAGGTGTCTCTGATTCCTCTTCTTGGATCAGCAGACCAGCTTTGGGATGCTATTCTCACAGCAATGGCGGAGGTGCTAGAGGACAAACAGAAAAACACAAGGCCTATAAGGCCCAAGCTTGGAACTAGCACTCCATCACTAGGACTTGACCTCAGGTCATTTGGCTGCAGGGCCTGTCCTTCTCTGATGGATGAAACGCTCATCAGATTTCTAGTTCTTTAAACAGCTGAATCTTCATGTAATATTCAGCATGATCCAGTGTATTCCAATAGCCAAAGCAAGTCTCATGACTGAACCCAAATTCAAGGAGTGGGAAAATGTACCTTGCTCCTTGATTGGGAAGAAGTACAGTGTCACATGGCAAAGGGCATGACACGTGGAGAGGAGACAAATTGGGACCCAAAATGCAATCTACCGCGTTCACCCTTGTATTTCCAGTGCTTGACATATAATAGGAACTTAGTACATACTTCTCACTTGAAATAAGAAAACTAAGCCAAGGTTAGTAAAGTGAGTTGCCCAAGTAGTTTGACATCAGGACAGGGAAACAGAAAATGTGTGGTAGGAAGAATTCCATAAGAAGAGTAAAGTTGGAAAGGGCTTTCCCAATGATTTAGGCTAATTCCCACCATTTACCAATGCTCAGGAGTCTGAGTGAGATTAAGTTGTTCACTCAAGATCATATAGGTCATCAGTGACAGAGCTTGCTCTAAAATGAAAATGTCCTGTGCTCTTCTGAACTCCTTTGGTATGGCATCTGTGAACCTGGGAACTAGTTAAGGGCCTATTAGTATGATGGGGTGAGGCTTTCTCCCTCTTCACTGTCCCTTTAGGAACTAGGATATGAAAAAGAATTCTTTGGTAATGGGACTCAGTCTCAGCCAATTGAGGAGGCCCATCTTGGCAGTGTGAAAAGTCTGCTTTTCTGAATAACACTTCACCTTCAAGATCAAAAGAACTCTTTCCCCTAGACAGACCCCCAAAATATAATGCCATTTCTACAACCCTGTTGATGGAGGATAGATCTGGAAGAGTTTATTCTTAAATTCTCCCACTGTTAGCAGCCAAGCACACTCAGAGAATTCAGAATAAAGCACAAAATAGTCATTTATTTTAAGTTGGAGTCCCAGTACTCACAGAGTTTGTGTGGCATTGGGGGATTTGGAAGTGACTCTGCCTTTCTTTTACACTCATCCTCTAACTTCCCATGCGTGCAGATCCCTTTCTCTCACCTTCCCAAGGTGGGATTCCTTCTCCTTATGGCTAGTCGATGGAAATGTCTTTTTCTTGGGCACATTCTGCTCTTTAATGTATCTCTTCTCGGCTGGGCTTGGTGGCTCAGTCTGTAATCCCAGCACTTTGGGAGGCCAAAGTGAGTGGATTGCCTGAGGCTGTGGGTTTGAGACCAGCCCAGACAACTTGGTGAGACCTCATCTCTACAATAAATAAAAAAAATTAGCCAGGCATGGTAGTGTGCACCTGTAGTTCCAGCTACTTGGGAGGCTGAGGTGGAAGGATCGCTGGAGTCCAGGTAGACTCCAGGTAGATGCTGGGGTGGCCGTGAGCGTGCCACTGTACTCCAGCCTGGGTGATGGAGTGAGACTCTGACTCAAATAACAACAATAGCAACAACAACAATAACAACAAACAACAACAAACAACAAAAAAAACCCTTCTCTTTCCCTTGCCTTTAGATTTTCAGATAAAACATTTGCCAGGCGTTTATATCACTTATATCATTTATATCATGGATTCAATGGAATCCCTGTCAAAATGCCGATGACATTCTTCACAGAAATAGAGAAAACAATCCTAAAATGTGTATGGAACCACAAAAGACCCTGAATACTCAAAGTAATGTTGAGCAAAAAGGACAAAGCTGGAGGCATCACACTACCAAACTTTAAAATATGCTACAAAGCAGAATGGTACTGGCATACAGACAGACACATAGACCAATGGAACAGAACAGAGCCCAGAAATAAATCCCCACATTTACAGTCAACTGACTTTTGACAAATGTTCCAAAAACACATAAGAAAAGGACAGTCTCTTCAATATGGTGTTGGGAAAACTATATATGCACTTACAGAAGAATAAAATTACTTTTATCTTTCACCACATATATAAATCAACTCAGAATGGATTAAAGACTTAAATGTAAGACCCCATACTACAAAACTACTGGAAGAAAACATAGAGGAATCTCCAAGACATTGGCCTGAGCAATGATTCCTTAGATATGACCTCAAAAACAAACGCAATGAAAGTAAAAATAGGCAAATGGGATTACATCAAGCTAAAAAGCTTCTGCACAGCCAAGGAAACAGTCCACAGCCAAGAGACATCCTACAGAATGGCAGAAAATATTTTCAAACTGTGCATCTGACAAAGGGTTAATGTCTAAAATATATAAGAAACTCAAACAACTCAATAATAAAAAATAAGCAACCCTATTAAAAATGGGAGAAAGACCTGAATAGACATTTCTTAAAAGCAAAATGGCCAGCAGATACAATCATGCAGAGCACATATAACAGTGGTCCTATATGATTATCACAGAACTGAAAAATTCCTCTTACCTAGTAATGTGGTAGCCATGTTAATATTGTAGCATGAGAGATTACTCACATGTGTATGATGATACGGCTATAAATAAACCTACTGCAAAAGTCTAGCACATGCAATTATGTACAGTACGTAATACTTGATCATGATAGCAAACAATGATGCCACTGGTTTACGTATTTACTATACAACATTTTTTCTTGGTTTATGTATTTTCTATACTATACATAGTATAATCCCTCTACTTATAAAAAAACTAACTGTAACATAGCACTAGGCAGGTTCTTCAGGAGGTGTTCCAGAAGAAGCCTTTCTTATCATAGGTGACAACAGCTCCAAGTGTACTGTTGTCCCCTGAGACCTTCCAGTGGGACAAGATGTGGAGGTGGAAGACAGTGATATTGGCGATCCTGACACCATGTAGACCTAGAATCATGTGTATTTGTGTCCTAGTTTTTAACAAAAATGCTTAAAAAGTAAATAAAAAAGTAAAAATAGATGAAAACTTATAGAATAAGGATAAAAAGAAAGAATATATTTTCATAAAGCTGCACAAGGTGTTTGTATTTTAAGCTACGTGTTATCACAAGAGTCAAAAAAGGAAAAAGTTTATAAAGTAAAAAAAGTTACAGGAAGCTAAGTTTAATTTATTATTGAAGAAAGAAAATATTTTAAAATACATTTAGTGTAGCCTGAGTGTACAGTACTTAGAAACTTTACGGGAGTGTACAGTAATGTCTTATGCCTTCACATTCACTTACCACTCACTCACTGACTTACCTTGAGCAATTTCTAGTCTTGCAAGCCCCATTAATGATACGCGCCCTATACGGGTGTACCATTTTAATCTTTTACACATTTTTACTGTACATTTTGTATGTTTAGATATGCTTAGACACGCAAATACTTCCCACTATGTTACAATTGTCTGCAGTATTCAGTACAGTCACATGTTGTACAGGTTTGTATCCTTGGGGACTTGCATCCTTGCTGTCTTTGGATGGAGTGTTCTGCAGGTATCAAGGATGCATTTCTTAGAACAAGTCCCCATCGCTAAGTGACGCATGACTGTAAATGGAAAAATGCTCAAGGTCACTAGTCACCGGGGAAATGCAAATAAAAACCACAATGAGATATCACCTCACATCTGTTAGAATAGCTATCATCGAAGAGACAAAAAATAAGTGTTGGTGAAGATATGGAGAAAAGGGAAACTTAACAGGCTGTTAGTGGGAATGTAAATTAGTATAGTCATTATGGAAAAATGTGTGGAGGGTCCTCCAAAAATAAAAAGTAAAACTACCATATGATCCAGCAGTCTCACCACTGGGTATATGTTCAAAGGAGAGGAAATCAGGGCATCAAAGAGATGTCTGCACTGTCATGTTTATTGCAGCATTAGTCACAGTAGCCAAGATATGAAATCAACTGAAGTGGCTATCAATGGAGGAATGGAAAAAGAAAATGCAGTACATACAATGGAGTATTATTCAGTCACGAAAAGAACAAAGTCCTGTCATTTGTGGCAACATGGATGAACTTGGGGATATCATGCTAGGTGAAATAAGCCAGACACAGACAGGCAAATACCACATGATAACACTCATATGTAGAACCTAGCAACCCTGATCTCTTAGGACAGAGTAGAAGGGTGGTTACCAGAAGCTTGTGTGGTTACCAGAAGCTTGTGTGGTTAGGGGGTCCCTTGCTTAACCATCCAAGTCTCTGGTATAGGGAAGTTCCCCATTTATAAGGATGGGGAAATATTGTTCAAGGGAAATGTAATTATGGTTAGTCAGGAGGGAAAAAAACGCCTCTGAATAGACAAAAGTAGAAGAGTGATTGCCTGGGGTCAGTGGGAGGGAAGGAGGGGATATTGAGAGGCAGAGAGACTAGGAATGACTGCTAATTGTTATGAAGTTTCTTTCTTGGGTGATGGAAATGCTGTAAAATGTATTGTGGTAATGGTGGCACAATGCTGTGGACATAATCAAAATCATTGGATCGTACGCTTCTAATGGGTGAATTGTATGGTAGGTGAACTCTATTTCAATAAATCTTTTTAAAAAGTCATGTAGGTTGCCTAAAGGCCACCTACCCAAAGCCTCTCTGCCTTCATCACCTGTGCTTGTTTCACTACCTCATTGACTTCCCAGGCTGAGGCGATCCTTCTGCCTCAATCTCCTGAGTAGTTGGGACTACAGGCGCGCCAACATGCTTGACTAATTTTTATTTTTTTTATTTGGTGTAGAGATGAGGTCTCGCTCTGTTGCCCGGGCTGATCTCATACTCCTGGGCTCAAGCAATCCTCCTGCCTCGGCCTCCCAAAGTGCTGGGATTACAGGCATGAGCCACCACGCCCAGCCTGTGGTGCTGTTTTTTAAACAGAAGCTCATAGCCGGCTGACATTTGTCCTGCAAGCATTCTGAAATCTGTTAGAGGTTGGGAGTGCTTAGGATTAGTTCTCAAGCTTGGGTCAGAGGTAGGCTGCCGCCCATTGCTGTTGCTGCGGGATCTGGAGTAGTCTGTAACAGCATCTCCTTACCAAGGATTACCTGCAGGAGGAGGCTCAGGGCAGGGTGAGTGTGTGCCAACAGTGTCAGAAGGAAAGCCTCTCCACTGAGGATTTAGATGCTTTGCTGGTTCGCACTCATCTCTGGGAATTGTGGAATGGGGAATTTCTCACTGAGGAAAGAAAGCTGGCACCTGATCACTATAGCTGGGTGACGTGTGAAGCCAGGTGCTAAGTGATAACTTAGCAGATAACGAGGGAGAGCCGGGAGGGAGCAGATTCCCGTGCTGGGCTCTATAGCTCCTTGTTTAGAATTCTTTCTCTGAGATCTGATCTGATCTCCAGGTTCTATTCATCTCTGTCAGCTGGAGGTGGGGGAAATGCTGGTGTTTTATGTGCTGGTCTAATCGCATCCTTCTTCCCTGATGCCATCTCCCTTGTTTAGGATACTGGTTGAGAGGGTAGCCGGCAGTGTTTGCCAGGGCATGATTACACATCAGCCACCGAACTGATGGTCACTTCTGGCATCATCTTCCTTTGCATTTCATCACAGGTGCTGTGATTGTGTATGAGTATGCCCAAGGAAAAATAAGATACTGGGAGATGAAGGTCACATGGTGTAAATGTGGCATGGTCAGGATTTGAACCCAAGACTGCCTGATTCCAGAACTCACAGGCTGAACCCCTGGTTTATGCAGCCTCCTACCAAAGTGAAAACAACAGGTTGGTGCAATATAGCAGTCAGGACCTTGGGTTTGATGATAGCCCTGCCATAGACGTCTGTGGGATCATTGATGAAGCTATTACCTCTCCAGGACTCAGATTCTCCAACTTTGGTGATACCGTTGGTCTAGATGTTCTCTAAGATACCTTCTAGACATTAGAGCTGGTGATCCTACAACCAAGAGCTGGAAGAAATTATTATCTTTTTTTTTCTTTCTGGAACTTGCTCATTAGAAGGGGGTATTGGCTTTGAAATTAGGACTCGAATCTTATTTAGGAGGCTGTTGTTCAGTAGGGAATTGTATGGACTTTGGAGCCTTTGAATCCTGACTCCACCACGAGTTTTCTGCTAGTCACTATGTGTCCCTGAGCCTTAGCTTCTGGTTGGTAGCATGAGGATAATAAAACCTTCCCCGACTGAAGACCCATGAGTATCTCAACCATAATGGTGAGCACATTGTATTGTATCCTCCTTGAGGGTGGGACCATGCCTTCCTTATTTCTACCAGGTGTGAGATTGGGGTTGGCTTGATTTTGAGAGGGAGAAAAAGGCAAGTCTGGCTTTCTGTCGACAACCATGACAGTCTCTCATTTGTTCTAGGTGGCAGGTGTGTATCTCCCAGTTCCAGCATCTCCCATTGCTCAGGGTTTTGCCTTGTCCTGAGAAGAATTCCAGCTTGGCTTCAGGGAGCTGTGTCATCTCCCTTTACACTAGCTGGATCACGCACATTGCATTATGGAAGTTACACAAGCCATATCACGATACAAAAGTATTTGGCCTAAATGTCTCTGGCTTTGATGTGGAAGGATTCATGATGGGCTGTTTTTTCTTTTTTTGGTTTCATATCAAGTGGTCTCTTGGCTCCTACCCATTCCCCCTTTCATACATGCGTGCACATGCTCACCTCAGTGGGTTTTCTTCTTTGCATTCCCCGTATTGAGATGTCATCTTGGGAAACGCCTCCAAAGTCAGACGCAACATGGTTGTGTCCTGCCTATTCTTGACTTTCTCTCTCTGGGCTTCAGTTTCCTCAACCACAAAGGGAGATAATAATAATACCTGCTTCCTAGGGCTGTTGTGAAGATTAAATGAAGCTCAGCACAAGGCAAGGGCTCAATAAATGGTAACCATGTTTACTTTTGTTTTGGCTCCACCCTCCGTGTTGTTGAGGCCTCATGGTCACTAAACAGACAGTGATGGAGAGAAAAAGAATCAAAGCCCCGGATTTCCTTTAAGCTGTGCCAGCCAGTCTGACCTATGCTTCTGAATTTGAAATTACACTCAGAAATCTGAGCTCTGTAAAGGTGTCTATGGTTTTAACTAGAGTCATTGGTGTTTCAGACCAGGAATGAAATGGACTTGGTGATTGTATAGTCTTAGCTTTCTCTTTTTTTTTTTTGGAGTTGGAGAAAATAAGTGAGAGAACATCCCTGCTACCCCACAAAAACCAGTGGTTTGATAAGGTAAAAGCTTATTTTTTTTTTTTTACATAAATGTTCATAGCCAAGGGCTGGAATAATGAATCCATGATTATCAGTGAACCAAGTCTCCATCCAGTTTGTTGCTCTGTTCTCCTGAACACAGGACTTTGATTTTGTGTCCTAAGATGACTGCTCCAGCTCTAGCCGTCACAACGTCAATCCAGCTCACACAAAGGAGGAAAGGAAAGAGAACACTACAAGCATCTCATTTAGGTGTACATTATGGAAGTTACACAAGACATATTACAAATACATAAGGATTTATATACTTAAGGATTATGCAAGTCATATCTGCTTACGACCCATTGGTTACAACTTTGTCTTTTGTCTGTATCTAGAGGCAAGGGAACTTAGGGGAGTGTAGTGTGTATTATGGTGGCTGTGGTTTGGGGGTTCTATTAGAGAAGAATAAAGGGAAATGCATTTGGAGAGGAAACCGGAAACCTCTGCCCCATGAGACAACACACCTACCTTATTACAAAGTCCAAATACAGATGTGTCACCACTTCAATCTATGATCTTTCCATAGCATCACACATTTATTTATTACTATTATTTTCAGACAGGGTCTCGCTGTATTGCCCAGGCTGGTTTCGAGCTCCTGGCCTTAAGACATCCTCCCACCTTGCTCACCCAAGTAACTGGGATTACCAGGTACAAGTCACTATGCCTAGCTGCACTACAAGTTTAGATTAAATTTCTCTTGGGCTCTTAATAAGATGTCTTGAAAAATTCTAGCCATAAGGGTGGCAACTGGCAAATTCCGCACCCAGACAAATTGGCAGGAGCACACACAGAGAGTGGGGAGGCGGATGATGAGATGGGAAGAACACTCAGGCCCCACAGATGCCTTCTGTTAGACTGGGCCCCTCATGTCAAGGAAACCTATGTCTGTCCTTGTAGTGCAGAGAAACCATACTGCTCCCTGCAGAGGCAACAAAGAGAGATGAGATTGCATCATGCTGAGAGCAAAGAACAAGAGCTTCTGGGAAAAATCAGACCCTTGCAAAAATTCCACCCAACCTGGGAATGTCAAGTGATGTGCTGCTGAGATAGGTGAGTGGCCCAAACTTCAGCAGGCCACCAGGGCAGTCCCAGTTACCTGAAACAGCATCCCAGAACTCTGGGAAAGCCGAAGGAAGGGGACCTGAACCCAGAATTAATAAAGGGGAGGTCTATGGAGCCTTCAGTGTGTTTCAGTCTCTGAGACTTGTTAAGAACACATAGCCGGGCTCGGTGGCTCAGCCGGTAATCCGGCGCTTTGGGAGGCTGAGGTGAGTGGATTGCCTGAGCCCGCGGGTTCGAGACCCGCCTGGGCAACTTGGTGAGACCTCATCTCTACAATAAATCAAAAAATTAGCCGGGCGTGGTAGCGCGCGCCTGTAGTTCCAGTTACTTGGAAGGCTGAGGCGGAAGGATCTCCGGAGCCCAGCAGGTCGAGGCTGCGGTGGCCGGGAGCGGCCACTGCACTCCAGTCTGGGCGACAGAGTGAGACTCCAACTAAAAAAAACAAAACAACAACAACAACAACAAAAAACACATGAGAGAGAGGTGCGTGTGTGAGAGAGAGAGAGAGAAGGAAAGAGAGTGGGAAAGAGGAAAGGCAGAAAAGAAGGGAGGGGACAGAGAGAAAAAGAAAGAGGAGGAGGAGGAAAGAGAGACAATAAAGAGAGATGGAAGAAGAAAAGAGAAGAGAAAAAAAGAGAGGTATAGCATAATAACCAGGCTACTTTCATTTGCAAATGCTAGTAACCAGTTCAAACTGCCTTAAGAGAAAGAAAGAAAATTAACAAAAGTAAGAGTAGTAACAAAATGGCTTCCTGTAATCAAGACATAGCCCTGTCTTCTTAGGTTCCCCAAGGGACAGGTTCTTCTCTTTTTTCCAATAGTTACAAACAAAGTTTTGGACTTGAATTTCGTTGATGTAAATTGGCCAAGTTTCCTCTGACCAGGAATAGGGAGGCTGGTACTAACCAAACCAGATGGATTAGGAAAGGGTAAGATTGGTCTTCCAAGGGAACTTAGGGTGCTGTTAGGAAAAGCAGGTGGACACCAGGCAGGCACAACAACAGATATCCACTATACATAATGAGGGAATGAGAGAAAAGGGGAGGAGGGTGGGAAGGAGGAAGAGCAGAAATAAAGATGGGAAAGGGAGTAAAAAAGAAGAAAGCATGAGGGGAGACAGAAAAGAGGGAGAAAAGATAGAAAAGAAAGACAGAAAGAAGGAAGAAAGGAAGGAGGGAATGAAAGGGAAAGAAGAGAGGGAAAGGGAAGGAGAGAAAGCAGAAAAAAATGGAGGCAGGGAGGAAACGGGGGAGGGAGAGTTGTGTTACCTGCCTGTGCACACGAGAAACAGAGTTGAGTAACAGGAGGCATGGCAAGCCTCTAGCTACTTCAACTCAATATTGTAACCCAGGGTCCCTCAAACAGAGCAGCTCCAGGGAGAGATGCATGCGGTCTCACTGAAGTCTCTCTTCTCTCTTTCCTGAGCGTGGTCCCACCCTGTATCATCCTCACCTCACCCCATCTCTGCCCTAAAAGGAGCAAGGAACCTCTCGGGAAATTGTGGCATCGTCTCTCCAATGCCATTGGCCATGTTTTGGTCCAGGATCCCAGGGGCTTCCATCAACCATGTGTTTTCAGTGTGTGGCTGGCTGAGAGCACATCTGTCAACCTTAGCATCAGAGAACAAACGCTCGGGTTTGACACAAGAAGGACAGCAAAGGAGCAGCCCTGACCTAACTGCCATGTGGCATTCCTAAGCATGCAGAGATTCAGCCTGGAAGATATGCACACTACTTGAAAGAAGACTTTTATCCAGGCAAGAGGGGATAAACACATCTGTATGGCATTGATCTCCGCCCCCTCCCACCCCCCCCCACACCCCGCCTTTCTTTCTGGGATTTGGAGCTGGGCTGGGGGAGGAACAATGAAAACATTTGAAACATCTGACACTGAGTTGGGGCTGTGAATAGGCAGCATTTGGGGGGAAATGAAAGGTGAAATGCCAAATTTTGTTTGGCTCTTTCTTTCTGGTGCCATTTTTTCTCTTACATTCGACCCGTATTTTCCTTTTAGCACCAGTGGAGGTTTGGGGGGATGGATCATGTAACATTTCTATTTAGCACATACATAGTTTGCCTTGTCTTGAAAGGGAAACATACACTGACAACGGAAACCTCACAACCTCCTGAGTGGAAGACAACCTTAGGATTCTGGCTTCCAGAATGTTTATTTTATTTTGGTTATTATTTAGTATGCTGAACATCAGCCAGGATCCCTTGACTCGCACCTGAAATGGAATTAGAATCTGAAGGCATGAAGTCTCTGCTGGAAACACAAAGTTTGCAGCTATACAAGAGCAAACAGTTATATTTAGGAAGAAATAAGACATTTGTACAAGAGTGGGGTCAAGTGTATCCATGTGTCAGGAGGAGAGGGCTTGATACATTATGTTCTGGAATGGGTTGAGCTGTTTTTACCGAAGGCCGCCACACAGCTCACTAGGTACAATCAGGGCTCTGCTGTGGTCTACCAGTCGTCCTTGGAAAAGGATTGGTGTTGCAGGTTAGTTACTAGGTGCAGGCCAAAGTCAGGTAAGAGATATCATGAAGTTCATCATCTAAGACTCATGAGACCTGACACCATCTGGCTACATGTTGTGGCAGACCTTGGTTCAAACTCTGGGTGTTTTATCTAGTAGCTGAATGGTCTTTGGAAATTCAACCAACCTTTCTGAGTTTCACGGTCTTAGTTTTCAAAAATGAGGATGTTGTGAGATTTAGATGAAAGTATAATATATAGGTAAAAAGCCTGAATAGTAGAAATTTAGCAAATGCTAAATAATCTAGATTTTCTTATTTTCTGCCAGTGTCCCCGACTAGACTGTAAGCTTCTAAAGTATATACATAGTATTTTTTGAATTTCTCTAATACTTAACTTTAGTGTGTTATAAACTTACATTGAGAATTTTTTAACCAAATGTGCATTAGTTTTTTATAATAAACTTCCCCCCCATTGAGATCGAATTTAGGGTTCCTGTTTTAGTATGTCTTCCTTGAATCCCTGAATTGTTTTTGACATACAGTTTGGGTGAGATATAATTCACATACCATAAAGGTCACCCTTTATAGTGTACATTACAGTGGTTTTTAGCATGTTTACAGAGTTGTGCATCCATCACCACTGTCTAATCCCAGATCATTTGCATCAACCCGAAGAGAAACCCTGTTCCCATTAGCCCTCGCTCTCTATTTTCCCTCCCTTCCCTTGCAGGTGAGCCAACCACTATTTTATTATCATGTCCAGGACTATATAACAACCTGTGGATCTGTCATGGCCTCCACTCCATCCAAAATGCATATGAGTTAAGTGGGGGGTATGGGTGCCTCAAGAGAGGAAAGTCAGGGTACTATTCAAGGAAAAAGAGTTGAAATAGATGCTGGGTGTCAAGAAAGACAAATGCTCACTTTACTTCCACTCCATATGGTGATTTTCCCACTAGTATTTCTGAGGGTTGTGTTGCCACTAACCACATGTGTCTATGGAGTGCCTGGAATAGGGCTAGTCCAAACCGAGATGAAAAATGCACATTGAGTTTTGAAGCCTTGTCTTGAAAAAAAGGCTGTAAAATATCTCATTAATAATTTCTTTATAGTAATTACATATTAAGACTATGTGTTGAGTGCAGCATATTGGGTTAAATAAAATCTATTATTAAATGAAATTCACCCGTTTCTTTTTATTTTTTGTAATGCGATTACTAGAAAATATAAAGTTACATTGTGGCTCACATTAAATTTCCATTAGATAGTGCTGTTCTAGTTGATTCTAGATCCATCTTTAATTACCAGCCCTCTTGTAGCAGGGATTGTGCCTTATTTATGATTGTTTCTTTGGTAGAGGGTCTTGTGCATACTGTGTGCTTAATACATATTGTTGAATGAATGAATATTATCTACCTTTAGTGATTCCTCATTTTTTTTTTCTTTTTTCTTTTTTGAGTTGGAGTCTCACTCTGTCACCCAGGCTGGAGTGCAGTGGCACACTCATGGCTATCCCAGCATCCACCTTCTGGGCTCCAGCAATCCTTCCGCCTCAGCCTTCCAAGTAGCTGGAACTTCAGGTGCGCACTACCACGCCTGGCTAATTTTTTATTTATTGTAGAGATGAGGTCCCTAAGTTGCCCAGGCTGGTCTTGAAACCATGGGCTCAGGTAATCCACTCGCCTCGGCCTCCCAAAGTGCTGGGATTACAGGCTGAGCCACCGAGCCCGACTGATTCCCCATTTTCAGTAAGATGAGTACACACTTCCTTAACAGTCTGACTCCAACATTGTATTTCAAACTTATATCCCATAGGAGGTGGGACCACATCTCCTGGGCCATATTATGTTCAAACTGGCCTCTGTAGCCTTCCTTCCAGTCCAGCCTGTGGAGATGATGGAGCTCAGGATACAGAAGGGAGAGGTGGGTGACAGCATGTGCAGATGTGACTTGCTATCATATGAATAACTGGTTGTCCCTTGACATTGAGAGCCATAGCTTAGGGAACCCCCATTCTCTAAAGCTCCAAATGACTGAGGCACTTCCCCAATAATCTAGTCATTTGTCTACATGCAACTTAGACTTTCCGGAAACTTCCTAAGATTCCAAGAGTCTGTAAATATCCTTGTCTTCTCTTTGTCTTAAACTAGTCCACCTGCATTTTGGTCACTTTCAACAAGAAGAGTCATAGAAATTGAGTTGTCACAGAATCCGGCACATGGACTGTGCATGGTAGATGCTGGTTGGACACATAAAAATTCCATGGCCCTCATCCAGAGAGCGAGACAGAGCAGGACCTAGGACCCAGATCCTCTGGCAATGTGATCAGTGCTCTTTCTTCCTATACCACGCTGGGCCCCCACGTGAGATATAGAAGAATTGCTGTATACCCTGTAAAAAAAGACAGTGGGTGGAAGTGGGCGAGATTGTAGGCACAGGGCCGTGGTGTCTGTTGTATCTTCAATTTTCCGTGAAGTTTAGACTGTTCCTTCAGTCCCCCAGGAAACAATGTCTGTGCTAATTAATGTTTCTTGCCCTCTTTTCAGGAAAAGTGTTTGAGAAGAATGCAACCCAGACATCATCCTTCCGAGGTCAGCAAGGACACCTGTAAATCTGATAATTAAGAATCCTAATGATACACACCTAAGAGTAAAAAGTTCAGGGTTACTGACATTAGGCATGGCTAGATCCAGGTGCTCACAAGATTTTATCCGGAAGTTGATTCTCTCCATCTCTGTCTCTGTCTTCCTTGGTATTGTGTTCATTCTTAGGGTTGGGGGAGGGACTTTATTCTTAAGGTGGCCACAGGCAGTTCCAGGTTTATATTCTCACAATTGAATAACTCTTTCTTGATCACACTAGCAACATTTCTAAGATTAGCTCTTGTTGGACCCGATTATGTCCCATTTCCACTGAGGAACCATTTCATGGGTTCATTGTTTGTAAACCATTCAACCGAAATGCGTTGATTGCTTTCCATATTACAGCAGCATTTTAGGTTACTAGAGATATATCATTAAAAAGACATACAAGATCCCTGAATTTATTCTAGAAGCAGGAATTAAATACCCACACATACACACACATGCGGACACCCTCTCCACAGAAAATGAGTGAACAATTAGTAAAGGGATCAGATAATGACAAGTGCTGTGCAGAAAATTAAAATAGGGACAAATAAGTATAGATGATTGGGTTTCTACTTCCAATTGGGTGGCAAGGACTGTCACCAATCATTGTGGCCAGTGAATGGCGTATCCTGATTGGCAATACTGTTGCTGCTTCTGTATCACGAGGGCAGGAGAACACTCCCATCCAAACCAAGTGCCTCAGAGAGGGAGAGGGATCACTTCCAAGGGAAATCTGGAGTGCTGTTTCTAGAATCAGAGGAGACGGATGCTGGATAGGAAAAAAAAAATCACAGCTGTAGACTAGAGAATCCGTTTATCAAATGTAATTTTTATGAGGACCCTCGAATATTAAAAGAAGTGACTACAGGCAATGTTTTCTTAGGATGAATGTATTTTGACAGTTCAATGTTATTACATTAAGCACAGTGAAGTCAGGCTGTGGGAACAATGAAACTGTTGGTGAATCTCAAACTGCAAATTAAGGTGATAAATGACAGTTATCTCCTTTTCTCTGAGGAACCAAATGTCTCAGAATGCATCCATGTGTGAGGTCATCCTTCCTTTGAGTGACCTGTCCACTGACTTGCACTCCTGAAGGTATGCGAGTCTGGGCATCCTGTGGGATTCTGGTACATTCCACACACCTGTCCTAGAGGCTGCCTGCCTGCCTCGGTTCCAAGTTTGCTGCTTTCTTCTTTTCATGAGCTTCTGCTTGCCTTTCAGCTGGTCCAGGAATGCTTGCTTTGAAGCTGCTGCGGTTCCCATCTGTTCAGAGGTATGGATCTAGAATCTTCTCTCAGCTTTCTATAGTAATGGCAAAGATTGGGCTGTGTCTTTGGATATTTGGAAGACAAAGGGTGAGAGAAACTTATTGCCAGACAGAATTATGCTCAAAGCTTCATTTTCTGGGAGTCTCCTGTCTTACTCTCATCCCTCTCATCTGCTGCTCTAGACATGTCTGCCTCTGAGATCCAGACCCCAGTGAACACAAGGCTCAAAGAGATGAATGAATAAGTCACACCCCAGGCAAAGACTCTAATCTACTTCAGCACTTGCTTCTTCTCAGCATGGTTAAAAATATGATCCCATCTGGAGAGACCCACTGCCTATTACTAGACACAAATTTGTCTTTTGGTCTTCAGTAGACCAAGGTCACTAATACATAACAAAATACATAAATTCTTCTAAAAGAACTAGATATTGACCTTCCATGTGACTCAGCAACCCTCCTACTGAGAATATACCTGGAGAAGCCCAAATCATTCTACAAAAAAGATATCTGCACTATTCACAATAGCAAAAACATGGAACCAACCGTGCTGTCCATTGAAACTGGACTGGATTTAAAAATAGTGGTATACGTATACAGTGGAATTTCATGCAGTCATAAAGAAGGACAAACATTTGGACTTTGCAGCAACTTGGATAGATTTAGAGTTTATCATACTCAGTGAGCTATCACTGAAACAAAGAGAGTACCACATGTTCTCATTCATAAACAGACCCTGAACATTTACCATAATACTATAAGAAAGGGATTGGCAGTAGTGAGATACTGCCGGGGTGGGGGTGAGGGGAACACAACATCAGTAAGAGTACCTGATCTCAAACCAGGCAAAATGAGGACTAAAGGGAGGCCCAAACTTTACCTATACAATGACCACGTGTATACCTCATCCTGAATTGTACCCCACGTCTTTAAAATAGAATAAGAAACCCCCCCTAAAAAAACAAAACCAAAAAAGAATACATAAGTTCAAATAGAAATCTCTGTCCCAAAATGTAGGTTTTTCAGGTTTGTTGCACAGTGGGATGGTAGCAACAGGTTCATGTTGAGATGCACCTAACACAGTCCAGCTCCTTTTTCTTTGTCTCTTGTCCTCTGTGAGGGGGACAGAAGGGACAGAAGTGCCATTTCTTCCCAAGAACTTGTCTATTTAAATTCTGATCCTCCTGCAAACAACCCTTTGAAGGAAAAATACACAACTCCAAAAGAATAAAAAAGTTTAGCTATTAAAGTAGAATTAATCCATATAGTAAAGAAACTTTTCTACCCCCAAATACAATAGCATTCACAATAACTTTGGGAGCCTCTGAGCATAGCCAAACAGGTATTCAACTCGTTTGTCTAAATTAGATGTATTTAATCTACTGGCTTCCTGTCTTTCTGCAGATGTTCTTGCTTTCCTTTTGCATATTATGTTTGTTAGGGCTCTCCAGAGAAACAGAACTAATAGGAGATTAATTAATACGTCAATTAATTATAAGACTTGGCTCACTCAATTATGAAGGCTAAATGCCACCATCTGCCATTTGCAAGCTGGAGAACTAGGAAAACTAGTGTAAGTCAGCCAAGCTGGAAGGCTTGAAAACTTGGTTGGGGAAGGAATGTGTGCTGGTGTAGATCCTGGAGCCTGAAGGCTCAAGGGTTCCTATATCCAAAAGCAGGAGAAGATTGACATGCCAGTACAAGAATAGAGAGACAGAGAATTCATCGTTCCTCCATCTTTTTGATCTATTCAGGCCTTTAAGAGATTGGATAATGTCCACTCACATTGGTGAGGGCTGATCTCCTTTACCTAGTCTGCTAACTCAAGTGCTAATATCTTCCAGAAATACCCTTGCAGATACCCAGAAATAATGTTCAACTAATAACGTTAAAATTTAACATTAAATAATAATGCTTAAATAATGTTTACATGGGTACCCCATGGCCCAATCCGGTTGACACATAAAATTAATTATCATATTTATCTAAAAGGATAATTGATATGGTTTTCTCAAACAAAAGAAAAAAAAAACCACACCAAGAGGTGTGATGGGTTTTAGTCAGACTCAGTCTTATACACTTAGAGTCTCCCATGCACCGCCTCCAACCTTGACTCTCATATTTGTATCATCCACTACTAGCCAAGGTATTGTTGGCTTCAGCTAGAACAAGACTTCTCCTTTGCATGTTTCTTGCCAATTCAGCCTCTATATTTTTATTTATGTTGCGATACTCCTGGATTTCCTCTCCAGTTCTGTCCAAATCCCATCTATCCTTCAAGGTCCTACATAAGGTCAACTTTGTCCAGGAAATCCTCCCAGACTAGCCCTCTGGATTTCCACAATCCATTGTTTCTCTCAATAATTTGGATGTATTTAAGTTGTAGACAGGAAAAATGAGGTGAAAAGTCCATTATCCAACTTCATTATTTTAAGGAGGGAACAGCTTTGACTAAAAAATCTCAATTTGTCCATTGAAGGGATAGGCAAGCTCAAAAGGCATGGGTTTTGGTGGGCTCACAGGAACAAAGAAATATGGCTCAGTTGCTCAGCCTGTGAAAAAAAGACTCATGTGTTTTCTGCTTCTGGGGGATGTGGGGAAAGTAGGCAGAGAAAAGAAGAGAGGTCGTGGGATGGGGAGGAATGAGGAGGAGAAGAAGGAGAAGCCAGTGAGATCAGTTCAGATGGAGCTTCTGAGCAGTGGCAGGCAAGTTCCCCTGAGTGAAGGACCTTTGAAAAGAGGATGTCTGATGTTCGTTGTGAAGGTGCTTGTTCTTAGTTGATGTCATCCCTTTCCTCGGCTTTCTCCAGACCCTAAGGAAAGTCTGACACTCTCACAAGCGCTTTGAGCTGGATGGTAGGCTTTGGAGGGGATGGAGAAAAGAACTGGACTTTAGAGCTGGCTTGACAGTACAAAATGAAAACACAGGTGAAGGGAAGCAGGACTCAGTGACTGCACCAAGACTTCACGGAAATCTTAGCGAAGACTCTTTGGGAAGTTCAAGTCAATCACAATCATGCCTCAGGGGCTCACAATACAGCTACCTTGATTACAGTCTCTGTGTCATGAAGAACTCCAGTCACGTGTACAGAATCTTTTGTTCCGAGATCCCCCTCCTCCGGAAGGCTACTTCTGATATCTCCCTTTCATTCTTTCTCATTTTCTGGGATATCTCCTTCCTCCTCCTTCCCCTCTCCTGCTTCTTCCTGTCTTATTTAGAGCAGTTTGGCTTCTCCCACCCTCTGTCTGCTCTGTCAGCACAAGAAAGACCTCCTAATGAACCAAACAATTAAAAGATTATTCCTCTTGAGATGGTAAGAGTTAGGGTGCAGAAGAGCTAGACTGTAAATCCTTATAGTTTAGTATATTTGTATACCCATCTCACACTCATCTGCAGAAACACAAATATGCATAATAGGTCTTACCAGAGAGAATTAGCACTCTGTATTTTTTATAAGTACCCTTTATGTCACCTCACCAAGCATCCAGCACTGAGTTAGGCATGTAGCCCTTATTCAGTGAATTGTGGATAACCTTCAGCAAGTCACATGACATCTATGGGAGGAGGAAGGAAGGGATGGAATTGATATCTGCAGAACTTTTATTATATGCCAGGCAGAGTACAAGACACTATACATGTAACATTTACAGTATGTTTAATGCCTACTATGCATCTACTCTGTGTAAATTCTCACTTAATTCTCACTGCTGGGCCATGCTATTCGATTTCAGGAATTATACAATATGGTGGCCATGGTCATAGCCATCTCATAACACAGATATCATGGGTACCATTGTATAGGCAAGAAGTCTGTGATTCTGAGAAGCATTAACGCTGTGAAATTTCCACAGCTAGATTTGTAGAAACAGGATATTTTCCCTGGTCTTTTTGACACCATGCCCCATGGTCTTTTTCTCTCACTTTGCCACACGTCTATTTCCACTATTTAATGAGAAGACATGCAAAAGCCATGAAGAAGGACGCTATGATGTGAGAGAGATGGACAGATGCAGGATGATACACTCCACTCTAGCTGTGCTTCTCAAGGGAGACACTCTGGGCATTTTTTGTCTGGACAATTTTTATACCATGTGGGAATGTTCTGTGCATGGCAGGTTATTTTGTATTCTTAGTTCTTGCCCACTGAATGCCAGGAGTGCTCCTCTTTTTGGGACACCCGAAACATAACTGCTCTCAGACATTTCCAAATTCCCCAAGGAGAGGGATACCACGCCCTCCTCCATGAGAACCACTAGAAACCAAGTTGTCTTCTTAAGTGATGTCCTGGGTCCCCTTTAGTTTTGGTATTCAATAATTCTGTGTCAAAATGAATGAATGAATGAATGAACAAAGGAGAGAAGGTCAGGACTGATCGCAGGCATGGACTGCTTTGATAAGGTCAGGTTTAGCTGGGATATTCCTGTGGCCTTGGAGCACTTCGGTCACTGGGGGAGTCAGGACGATGCCCAAATAGGGGTGTGATATGTGGCTCAGGCATGAGACAAGAGGGCCCAGAAGGCAAACTTCATGCACCCTGCAGTTTAGCTCTGGCCAGACTCCTTTCTGGTGCTTTCGAGACTGTTCAATGAAGGCCCTGCTTGCTCAATGGCAGCCCCAAGTGGGAGCAGAGGAGGGGAGGGAGGTGCCTCGGCCTCGCTGTAGTAAAGTGGAATACCATCGCCCTCGACGCTAATGCAAACCAGCTGCCGGCTGGCCCCAGCTTGCGATATAACAGGCGGCATTCTTGGACACTGAGTTATTCTTAGAAGCATGTGCGCGGTCCCCTGGCAGGGCTCACTGTGAATGGGCTGTTGCCAGCCCCCTGTCAGGATGCCGTGCCAGCAGACTCGAGAGGGATTGTTCTCGCTTATGAAAAATAACTTTGGGATTTTAATTTCAAATTACCCACAGAGATGGGGCCTGAACACGGAGAATGGCGGTAGGGGCAGAGAGGAGAGCGGGACAATGGACAGAAGGCATCATCTATTCATCCACCAAATACGTATCAAGTATCTGCTCTGAGCGGAGGTTGGGTTCTCACCACATCCAGATTTCCTTCTGAACTCAGGACACATAGGTGGACAGTTGCTTGGACCTTGAGGTTGGGCATTCCCACATGCTTTTAGGTTTTTTTTTACCGAGTGCTTTTTGTGTGCCAGGCCATTTACAGAGGGGATCTCACATGTTCACAAAAGCACTGTGAGGTAGACAGCATTGCTCTTAGTTTCCAGGAGACCGAGTGTTGGCGGAGGAGGCTGCCTAAGGCTCTACAGCTATCCAGTGGCAGAACTAGGATTTGAACTCAGGCCAGCGACTTCTGCCTTCACGCCTGTGTTGAGAACCAACCGTAGGCCAAGGTCAAGCTGATTCAGAGATTGGGCACCCAAATAAAGAGACAGAGTCCCAGCCCTCAAGCCTCTCTGTTGCACTGTCGATGGGAAGGACTGTCATAGGATAAGAAATTATAATAACAGGATTTGTAAAGCAAGAGATTAGAACTATTGATAAACTCCACCAGCCAGGTTGTGTCAGGGGCAGCATTGGAGAAGAGGGAATGGTTGGGTCTCACACAGGAAAGGTGATGGAAAAGGGAACTTCACACAGAGGAGTAGCATGCACAATGGTCTGGTGATCCCGGGAGCTCAGTGTGGCTGAAGTACAGGTTGCACTGATGATACGAGCGATGAGCTGACTGGACAGGTAAGCAGGATCTGACCGTGAAGGGCCTCGTAGGACAGACCAAAGATCTGGAACTTTGTCCTGGAGGAATTGAACACTTTTGTGTTCATTCATTTGCTCTTGCAGCATATATTTGAGCAGCCACTGTACAAGTGTGCCAGACACTCTACATTGAAATAATTTTAAGTGGGATACAGGTGCGTGATTTGTACTTTAGAAAAAAAAAATCCACTGTGGAAAATCATTAAGGGGCCTCCAGAGTGGCCCAGGTGAAAGATGACCCAAGTATGACCAGTGGTAGCAGCTGAGAGCTTAAGGGCATGCATAATAGCATAAGGGACCTCACCACCTGCCATGCACAGGCGATTAACTGAATCTTATTTTCTCTGCAGAACACACTGATGAGTGCATGCCTGCATCATGGGAAGTGCCTGCAAGGGTGAGTTGGTCTCCAGCATACTCACTTGTGTTTGATTACATCAGTAAAAGATCCCATCAGTAGACTTATACGTCCATCAGGGACCATTTGTGTTTGGTTCCAACCTGTTTACGTCACTCTTGGTTATTAATTACTTAATCCAATATTAACCCCAAACCAAAATAAGATGTGCAAAAAAGGGAACTGTTTCTATGAAGGCTGAGTTGAAAGCTTTGAAAAGACTTATGAAAGAGAAATAAAAAATAGCTTAAAAATGGCTATGAAATTGGGTGTGGATAAGACAATAAAATGATTGGGAAAATCATAAAATTCTAGTAAGATTCTGCACTCAGATTGCTTTACAAGGGTCTTTAAGGTCTCTCTCTACTTCAAAGAAACTGATGTTGGAAAGTGTAGATGATGCATACTGGGTGTGGTTTATGTAAGAAAGATGACAAGGAACTGCAGTCAGCAGACCCGTTCTCAAAGAAAAGCCTTGGCTCCACATCAAAAGAGTGGTGAATGAATGTGCATTTATATGTTTTAAGTTAAAATTAAACAGGTTGGAAGTAAGTCTGTATCATTTCTTAGCTCTAAGTAAAATTTTTATTGAAGTATAACATACGTAGAGAACAGTGCACAGATCTAAGTGTATAGGATGTACTTTTATAAAACGTACACCCAGCGTAACTGACAACCAGATGGAGAGCTAGAACTCTTCCAGCACCCTAAAATCTTTCCTCATGCCTTATTCCAATCGTTACACACTCCCACCTCAAATGGAGCCACTACTCTGACTTCTATCAGCATCGATTACTTTTGCCTATCATACAAATTAAATCAAGCAGAATGTTTTGTTTTTCTGTTTTGTATTTGACTTGTTTTGCTTGGCATTATGTGTGTAAAATTTGTTCATGATGCTTAGGACGGCAATAGTTTGCTAAATCTCACTGTTGTGTAGCATTCTTTGAGCTGTGTAGTAGTATACAATAAGAACTCGATACGTGATCGTCAAATAGAGATGCGATTTTATTCTAGCAGAATAAGACAGCTCCTGGACAGCTGTCCACCATCTGAGTTCAAATGGCACTTTGGAGGAGTTGACTACCCCAATTTGTCTATCTATTCTACTAATGAAGGATGTATATGCTGTTTTCAGTGTCTGGCTCTTACGAATAGTGTAGCTATCAACATTTTTACACAGGGCTTTTGATGAACATATGCATGCATTTATTTTGGGTGTCCATTAAAGAGGAAAATTGCTGTGTCCTAAGTTACATGTTTATTCTAGTTTAGTAGATATGGCCAAAGAGTTTTCCAAAGTGGTGTGTCAGTTTATACTTTCACTTGTGGAGTATGAACATTCCAATGGCTCCAATATCCTTGCCAACATTTTGTAGTGTCTCTATTGTTGTTTCTAATTTTAGATGTTCTTGTTTGGGTAAAGTGGTATCTAATATTTTTTGTTTGCTTTTAATAAATCTTTCATTGTGGAATAATTTTAGATTTACAGGAAAGTTGCAAAGATAGTGCAGAGTTTCTGCATATCTTTCACTTAGTTTTCCCTGTTTATTAACATGTTACATTACTATAGTATACTTGTCAAAGTTAGGAAACTGACATTGGACCTGGTGCAGTGGTTCATGCCTATAATTCCAGCACTTTGGGAGGTCAAGGCAAAAGGATCACTTGAGCCCGGGAGTTTGAGACCTGCCTGGGCAATGTAGTGAGACCCTTTCTCAAAAAAAAAAAAAGAAAAGAAATTAGCCAGGGTTAGAACAGCGCATGCCTGTAGTCTTAGCTACTCTATAGACTGAGGTGGAAAGATTGCCTGATCCCAGGAGGTTGAGGCTGCAATGAGCAGTAATTGTGCCACTGCACTCTAGCCTGGGCAACAGACCCCGACTCAAAAACAAAAACAAAAGCAAAAACAAAAAAAAGGAAGTGACATTTGTACATTGCAATTAAGTAAACTCCAGACTTTGGATTCCACCAGTTTTTCCATTATTGTTCTCTCTCTGTTCCAGGAATCCTTCTTTCAGAGTCCGCATTGCATTTAGTTGTCATGTTTCCCCAGTGTCTGTATCACCCAGTCTGTGATAGTTTCCCAGTCTTTCTTTTGGCTTTTATGACCTTGATGGTCTTGAGAAATACTGGCAAGTCATCCTGTAGCTGTCCCCAGTCTGGGTCTGTTTGATGTTTTTCTCATTGTTAGAATGGAGTTCAGGGTTTTTGCAAAGAATATCACAGAGGTGAAGTGCCTTCTCATGACAGCGTAACTACAGAGTACACGACACCCACATGGTATCACTGCAGATGTTAACCTTCATCACTTGGTTAAAGTAATGTCAACCAGGTTTCTCCACTAGAGTCACTACTTCTTTTCTCTATTCTGTAGTTTGGATGTGAATCACTAAGTCTAGCCCACTCTCAAATGGGTGGGGGAGAGGGAGATTTAAGTTCCACCTTCTAGAAAGTACAATATCTACATGTATTATTTGGAACTCTTCTGCAGAGAAGGTTTGTTTTATTTCATTCATTTAGTAATATCAGTGAGAACTCATGTTTATTAATTCTATACTTTGAATGATAATTCAATACTTTGTTATTTATTTGTTGCTCACATTTTTTCCGTTTGGGTCATTGGGAGCTCTTTCAGGGTGGCTTCTATGTCCCTTTAATGTGCCACTCTACCATCCTTTTGTTTTTAAAGCTCTTTCTTACTTTCTGGTACTGCAAGATACTTTGGGCTTTTATTGTATTTTCTCTGCCTCAGCCTTAGAGTCACTCATTTCTCTAAGAAGCCCTGATTCTTTTATCAGAGAATAATATTCAGCAACCAAGATCTCAGTGCTCGATGCCTCATTGTGGCTTTAATTTGCATTTCCCATGAAGAGGATCACCTTTCCCAATGTTTATTGGGCATTTGGATATTCCTTTTAATGAAGTAGCTATTCAAGTCATTTGCCTAATTTTCTATTGGAATGTCTACATTTTTAAAATAGATTTGTGGAGATTATTTCATTTTTTTTAAAAAGCATATTCTGGATTTGAGTCCTTCATTGAATATATGTATCACAAACATCTCCAGTTCTGTGGCTTGTTTTTTCATTCTATTATTGATGTCTTTGAAAAACAGATGTTAGCCGGGCTCAGTGGCTCAACCTGTAATCCCAGTGCTTTGGGAGGCTGAAGTGAGCGGACTGCCTGAGCCCGCGGGTTCGAGACCCGCCTGGGCAACTTGGCGAGACCTCATCTCTACAATAAATAAAAAATTAGCCGGGCGTGGTAGCGCACACCTGTAGTTCCAGCTACTTGGAAGGCTGAGGCGGAAAGCTCGCCAGAGCCCAGCAGGCCGAGGCTGCGGTGGCTGGGAGTGTGCTACTGCACTCCAGTCTGGGTGATGGAGTGAGACTCCAACTCAAAAAAAAAAAAGAAAAACAGATGTTCTTTATATTATCATGGTACAATTAGTCATTTTTTTCCCCTTAAGGTTTTTATGATCATTAGAACATTCTCCTATGTTATTTTCCAAAAGTCTTATTGTTTTACCTTTCACATTTCGATCTACAATACACTTGATTTTTGTGGGTAGTGTCAGGTGGGGTCAAGAAGTGTCAGGCAGGGTCATGAATATCTAATTGACCAGACCCCATTTATTATAAAAACCATCTCTTCTTATACTTATGCAATTCTCATCTTTGTTTTCGAGCTCTCTGTTCAGTTGCAAAATTCAATTTCTCTATCATCTCATCAGTATTGCACTATTTTAATTACTGTAGCTTTATAAGTCTTGACATCCAGTAGTTTAAGCCCTTCCTCTTTTTTATTCTTCAATATTATCTTGGCTATTCTGGGTTCTTCTACTTTTCATATAAATTTTAAAGCAGCAGGTCATTTTTCACACACAGACACATGCATGCGCACGCACACAAATCCTACTTACTGGGAATCCATTGGGATTTCATTGAATTTATAGATCAATTTGGGGATGACAACTTTAAGTGATCAAGTCTTCTACATGAAAACATAGCAGATCTTTCCATTTATTTAGGTCTTTTAAAATTTCTCTCAATAATGCTTTTCAATTTTTCTTGTAAAATCATATATATATTTTGTTTTCACTGTAAGTTGTTCATATTTTTGACATTATTATATAAGGTAGCTTTAAAATATTCATTTGTAGTTGTTTATTGACAATGTATGAAAATATCATTTAAAAAAATATAATGATGTTGACTTCCCTTCTTAATTTAATTATTTGTGGACTCTTTTGGACTTTCTATGTACACAGTTATATTATCTGTCAATAAGGGCAATATTTAGCTGGGTTCGGTGGCTCAGCCTGTAATCCCGCGCCTTTGGGAGGCTGAGGTGAGTGGATTGCCTGAGCCCGCGGGTTCGAGACCCGCCTGGGCAAGCGAGACCTCATCTCTACAATAAATCAAAAAATTAGCCGGGTGTGGTAGCGTGCACCTGTAGTTCCAGCTCCTTGGAAGGCTGAGGCGGAAGGATCACCGGAGCCCAGCAGGTCGAGGCTGTGGTGGCCGGGAGCGGCCACTGCACTCCAGTCTGGGCGACAGAGTGAGACTCCAACTCAAAAAAAAAAAATCAATGAAACAAAAAGTCGGTTCTTTGAAACAATAAACAAGATTGATGGACCCCTAGCCAGATTGACAAGAAAAAAGAGAGAGAAAACCCAAATAAACCCAATCAGAAATGCAAAAGATCAAATCACAACAGACCCCAAAGAAATACAAAAAATTATCAGAGGTTACTATGCACACCTATATGGAAACAAACTCAAAAACTTAAATAAAATGGAGAACATCACACAACCTCCCAAGATTGAAACAAGAAGAAACTGAGACATTAAATAGACCAATAGCAACCCAGGAAATTGACTCCGTCATAAGAAAATTACCTACAAAAAATAGTCCTGGACCAGACAGCTTTCGGCAGAGTTACAAAACATACAAGGAAGACCTGATACCAATCCTATTGAAAGTATTCCAGGCAATTGAGAAAGAAGGAACTCTCCTCAAATCATTTAATCAAGTTAACATCACATTGATATCCAAACCAGGAAAAATCCAACAAAGAAAGAGAACTATAGGCCAATATCCCTTAAGAAAATACTCAAAAAGATTCCAGCAAATCAAATCCACTGACAAATCACAAAAATCATCCACCATGCCTAAGAAGGCTTCATCCCCAGGATGCAGGGCTGGTTCAACATCCACAAGATCATAAATGTAATTCAACACATCAACAGACATAAAAATAAGAATCACATGATTATATCATCAGATGCAGAAAACATTTTTTATAAAATACACCATACCTTCTTGGTAAAAATCCTTGAACACCTAGGCATAGAAGGAATATACCTCAAAATAGTAGGCGCCATCTATGTTAAACCCACAGTCAACATATTGCTAAATGGACAGAAATTGAAAGCATTTCCTCTGAAAACCAGAACAAGACAAGGTTGTCCACTTTCACTCCTCCTGTTCAACATAGTGTTGGAAGTCCTAGCTAAAACTATCAGACAAGAGAAGGAAGTCAGGGGTATCCAAATAGGAAAACAGGAAGTCAAGCTATCCCTCTTTGCTGGTGATATGATTCTGTTCCTTGAAAAACCAAGAGAATCCATCAAAAACTTCTTGCACTGATAAAAAAAACTTTGGCCAAGTCTCAGCGTACAAAATCAACATGCAAAAGACAGTCACATTCTTATGCATCAACAACAAATAGGCAGAGAAACAAACAAAAAGCATAATCCCATTCACAATAGCAACAACAACAACAGCAAAATGAAATACCTCAGCATCTTCTTAACCAGAGAAGTGAAAGACTTTTACAATGAAAACTACAAAACACTGCTCAAAGAAATTAAAGATGACACAAACAAATAGAAAAATATTCCATGCTTGTGGACAGGAAGAATCAACATTGTTAAGATTGTCCATCCTAACACAGGCAATCTACAGATTTAATATAATACCTTTAAATTACCAACACCATTCTTCTCAGACCTGGAAATGACAATACAGAAATTAATATGGAAACATAAATGATCACAAATAGCCAAAACAATCCTTAGCAGAAGAAACAAAGTGGGAGTTATCACACTTCCAGACTTTAAACTTTATTATAAGGCTACAATAATCAGAACAGCCTTGTACTGGCACCAGAACAGGCATATAGACCAATGGAATAGGATAGAGATTCCAGAAGCAAAACCTCAATTTCTCAACCTACTCATTTTCAACAAAGTCTCCACTAACAAACACTGGGGAGAGGAGAATTTTTTCAATAAATGGTGCAGGGAAAACTGACTGACCACATGTCGAAGACAAAATAAGACCCTTGCTTATCACCATACACAAAAATCAACTCTAAATGAATCAAAGACCTAAACATAAAACCTCAAACTATAAGAACCTTAGAAAATGCAGGAAGCACCCTTATGGAAATTGGAACTGGCAACAAATTCCTGATCAAAATCCCAAATGCCCATGTCATAAGAGATAAGATAGACAGGTGGGACCTCATCAAACTGAAAATCTACTACCAAGCAAAAGAAACCATCAAGAGATCTGGGAGACAGCCCACAGACTGGGAAAAAATATTTGCTAACTGTATATCTGGCAAAGGCCTAACATTCAGGGTCTACAGGGTCAACACTCTGACAAGAATAAACAAACAGCCTTATTAAAAAGTGCGCAAAAGATATGAATAGACATTTCTCAAAAGAAGACATATGAGCAGCCAACAGATACATGAAAAGTGCTCAGCCTCATTAATCATTAAAGAAATGCAAATTAAAACCACACTGACATACTATCTAACTCCAGTCAGGATGGCCATCATCAATAACTCAAAAAAGAACAGATGCTAGAGAGGATGTGGGGATAAAGGAACATTTCTAAACTGTTGGTGGGAGTGTAAACTAGTACAACCTCTGTGGAACAGTGTGGAAATCCTAAAAGATCTAAAAATCTACCTTCCATACCACCCAACAATCCCCCTTCTGGGAATATACCCGAAAGAACTCAAATCATTCTATAAAAAAGATACCTGCACAAGTATGTTTATTGCAGCACTATTCACAATACCAAAAACATGGAATCAACCATGTCGCCCATCGAAAGTTGATTGGATATTAAAAATGTGGCACATATACATGATGGAATATTATGCAGCCATAAAGAAGAACAAAATTATGAACTTCACAGCAACTTGGATGGATTTATAATACTGAATGGGTTTATAATACTGAATGATCTATCATAGAAACAAAGAACAGAGTATCACATGTTCTCATTCATAAGGGACTCTGAACAATTATCATAATACTATAGGAAAGGGAGTGGTAGTAGCGGGACCTGACAAGGGAGGTGGGGAGTACACTTTATCAATAAGGGTACCTGATCTCAAACCAGGCAAAGTGTGGACCAAAGTCAGGCCCAAACTTTACCTCTACAATGACCATTTGTATACCTAATCCCAAATTGTTCCCCACATCTTTAAAATAAATAAATAAATAAAGGGTCAATGCACCAAAAACACACAGCAATCCTAAATGTGGAGGCACCAAACATCAGAGCTGGAAAATATGTGATGCAAAAACTGATAGAATGGAAACGAAAAATAGGGGAAAAAAATCACAATTATAGTTGAAGACTTCAGAACCCACCTTTCAATAATTGACAAAAAATCAGCAAGTCCATGTAAGAATTAAACAATACCATCTATTATGAACTGAACCATGTTTTCTCAAAATTTGTATGTTGAAGCTCAAATCTCTGGTACCATAGAATGTAATTGAAGACAAGGCTTTTAAAGAGATAATTAAGTTAAAATAAGGTTATCAAGGTGGGCCCTGAACCAATCTGACTATTGTTTTTCAAAGGAGAAAAGATTAGAATATACAGAGAAAGACACACCAGGGTTGTGCGTGCACATGAAAGAGGCCATGTGAAGACACAGAGATAAGGCAGCCATCTGCAAGCCAAGGAGAGAGGTCTCAGGAAAAACTAAACCTGCCAACACCTCAATCTTGGACTTTTAGCCTCCAGAACTGTGAGAAAATTAAGCCTAGTCTGTGGTATTTTGTTATGGCAGTCCTAAAAGACTAATACACCATCAACCAACAGAAACTAACTGACATAAAACAATCCATCCAATATCAGCATAACTCACATTCTTTTCAAGTGTCTAAGGGACATATACCAAGATAGACCATATTCAGGGCTATAAAACAAACCTCAAAAAATTTAAAAGAGTTAACATCTCTGACCACAATGGAATCAAGATAGAAATCAATAACCAAAAGAAAGAAAGAAAATCTTCTAACACTTGGAAACTAAACAACACACTTTCAAATAATCCATAGGGAAAAAAAGAAGTCGCAACAAGAACTAACAAAAGTCAAAATGAACAGCAAAGGTTTTAGTGGAGTGTTGAAAGGAGGACCCTGGAGTACAGTAGGGGAGTGGAGACACACCTGTGGTAATTGGAAATTCACGAGGACAGCATTGAGGCACCTGGCCTCTGTAGCCCTCATCTCCTCACCCAGATCAGATCTGCCTGGAGTCAGAAAGGACTTCCTATTGTGAGGAAAAAGTAAGCAGAAGATCCCCATCAACCCTCACTGCCACCAAAAACATGTACAGTCCTTACAATTAGAGAATTCCAGTCTTCACAAGCAATAAGCCCAGTTTGAAGGGCTGCTAGGAATTCTCACGCTGAATTGCCCCAAATTTGAAGCACAAAGTGTGCACTCTTCACCCCATCCACCCACTGTGAACCAAGCTGCTACAACATGGCACCATCTTGAGACCAGAGCCATCTCTAGAGTGTGCCCTGCTGTGGGGTCCAGTAGTCACTGAAGCTTTTCAGCATTTGGCTCCATCTTCATTATGCCAAGCCCACACATAGTAGCTGAACCACAATGTAAGCTGCACAAAGATTGGGCCCAACATTGGCTGCAATTCTGGTCCTGCACAGCAAAGAAAGCAACCCCTTTTGCTGCACTTCCAGTCAGAGGAACAATCAGCCAGTCCTACCCAGGGTGAACTCCCTTACCTTGAACCAGTCAAATCACTGTACACCCTCTCGCTGAGCCTCTACACAGCTGAACACCCATGCTCAGAACCTGAGGAAAAACTCTGAAGTTCCCCTTCCTTCCACAGACATGCTCCTGGCCTTCCCAATGGCCCTGCATCCCCAATAAGGTCCTGAATAACACTCCCATGGGTTACCCATGGCTGACATGCCCCAGACTGACATTCCCCATGACTGTGCTCAAGGTCTAAGAAATATCCCCATTGGCAATCCTTAGCAGACATACATCCAGGCCATGTTACCTCATCCTGGGCCTGAGAAACATCCCTGTAGGCTGTCCCTGGCAAACATGCCCCCAAAGCAACTGAGCACCTGTGCAGCTATTTTCCAAGCATGAGAAACAGTCCCTTGGGTTGCATCCAATAGACATGGCTTCATGTCAGCTAAGCAGCCATGCACCTACATACCAAGCCTTAGAGACAGCTTCACAGACTGCCCCCAGCAGACACAACTACATGCTCACATTCCTGGTTACAGTAACAGACCCATGACTCCAATCCCTATAAGCCACAACCTAAGTTGACCAACCCACTGTGCACAAATGCATCCCTGACCTGAGAAGCAGCCCAGCAAGCCCACCACTAGCAAAGGCACACCATGATTGCTACAGACTCCCTCAGTCTAGGTCACTAAGAAACTCACGAGTGCCACTAGTATGGATTATAGCTAAAGTAACTACTTGGAACCTACACTACTGTGTCCACCTAGCACCAAGGTCAATGCACCATACCAAACCTATACCCTAAGACTCATTCATGTAAATAAGTCTTTTCTTACCAAACCTACTACATAAAATTGAAAGAGGTGACTTTTCCATCAGATATGAAGAATTCAAAATAATAATCTTAAGAAAGTGCAGTGAGATACAAAGTAATACAGATAGACAAGTCAACAAAATCAGGGAAACAATTTATGATTTTAATGAGAAATTTAATGAAGAGATTAAATATAATTTTTAAAACAAACATACAGAAATTCTACAGCTGAAGAAATTAGTGAATAAAATAGAAATATATAAAAGAGAGCTTCAACAATAGAATGGATCAAGCAGAGGAAAGAGTTTCTGAGCTCAAAGACAGGTCTTTTGAAATAATACAGACAAAAAAAATTTTTTAATTATGAGGAAAACCTACAGGATTTATGATGAACAAATATTTGTATTATGGGTTTTTCAAAAGGAAAAGAGAAGGGACATATTAATCAAACATATTTAATTAAATCATAGCAGAAAACTTCCCAAGTCTTGTGAGAGAGATGAACATCCAAGTCAAGGAAGCTGAAAGTACCCCAAAAAGAGTTCACCCAAACAAGTTCCCTCCAATGCAGATTATAGTCAAACTGTCAAAAAATCAAAGACAAAGAAATAATTTTAAAATCAGCAAGAGAAAAGCATCAAGAAACATATAAGGGAATCCCTATGAAAATAACAGCATGTTTCTCAGCAGAAACCTTACAGGCAAGGAGATAATGGAATAATATATTTAAAGGACTGAAAAAAAAAAACAACTGTCAGACAAGAATACTATATCTAGTAAAGCAACACTTCAAAAATGAAGAAAAATGATGTTTTTCACAGACAAGCAAGAACCAGGGGTATTCATCACCACTAGAATAGACCCACAAGAAGTACTTAAGGGAATTCCACATCCGGAAATGAAAGGACTATATCTACCAACACAGAACTATAAAATTCACTGGTTAAACAGACACAAATATACAAATAAGAAAGAGAAAGGACTCAAATATTACCACTGCAAAAAGAAAGAAAAAAAAAACACCAGACTGCAATGATTAACAATAAGAGAGAAAGAAAGGAATAAAGAATACACAAAACAACCAAAAAACAATTAACAAAGTGAAAAGAATAAGACCTCACCTATCAATAATAGCCTGAATGTAAATGGATTAAACTTTCTACTCAAAAGATATGGAGTGACTAAATGGATTTTTTTTTTTTTAGTTGGAGTCTCACTCCATCACCCAGGCTGGAGTGCAGTGGCATGTTCATGGCCAACCCAGAATCAACCTGCTGGGCTCCAGCAATCCCTCCACTACAGCCTTCCAAGTAGCCAGAACTACAGACACATGCTACCACACCCAGCTAATTTTTTATGTTTTTTATTGTAGAGACGAGGTCTCACCAAGTTGCCCAGGCTGGTCTCAAATCCACAGGCTCAGGCAATTCACTCACCTCTGCCTCCCAATGTGCTGGGATTATAGGCTGAGCCACGGAACCCAGCTGGATTTTTTTAAATGACACAATTAAATGCTGCCCACAAGAAACTCCCTTCATCTGTAGAGATACATATAGACAAACAGTGAAAGGATAAAAAAGATATTTTATGCAAATGAAACCAAAAGTTAGCAGGAGTAGCTGTACTTATATCAGACAAAGCACTTCAAGTTAAAAACTGTAAAAAGAGACAAAAGTTATTTTATAATAGTGAGATCAATTTAGTTCAGCATTGAACATATTATCCAGATAGAAAATCTGCAAAAAACAAAACCATCAGATTTAAACTACACTATAGACCAAATGAACCTAAAAGACATTTATAGAACATTTCACCCAACAGCTGCCTAAACGCATTCTTTTCATCAGCACATGGAACATTCTCCAGAATTGACCATATGTTAGGACACAAAACAAGTCTCAAAACAGTTTTTAAAATCAAAATTGTATTAAGTACCTTCTGTGTTACTGTGCTAGGTCACTGAAATATAAAGGATCGCTAGAGACCACAATGAATAATTATTAAATTCCGAAACCAAGAGGAAATGAATAAATTCCCGGACACTAAAATTTAACCAAGAGGAAATAGAAAGCATGAACAGATCAATAACAAGTAACAAGATTGAATCAGTAATAAAAATTATTCCAACAATATGATTCCAGGACTGGAAGTCTTTATTACTGAATTCTGTCAAGCCTTTAAAGAAGAATTAATACAAATTCTACTCAAACTATTTCAAAAAAAATCAAAGAAGAGGAAATTTTTCTTAACTCATTCTACAAGATCAACATAACACTGATACCAAAACTAGACAAGGACACACACACACACACACATACACACACACACAAGAACTACAGGCCAATATTCTTAATGAACACACACAATACCAGCAAACTGAATATAACAACACATCAAAAAGCTAATATATATGATCAAGTGGGGCTTATCGCAGGGATGCAAGGATGGTTCAAGATACACAAATCAATAAATGTCATATATTACATCAATAGAATAAAGGACCAAAAAAAATGTTCATTCAAATAGATGCAGAAAAAGCTTTAGATAGCATTCAGAAAAGAAAAACAGAAACGTAATTCAGCACATTAACAGATAGATGTAAAACCAAAAACCACATGAGTATATCATTAGACACAAAAAAAGCATTCAACAAAATCCAGCATCCCATCTTGATAAAAACCCTTGAGCAACTAGGCATAGAAAACATTGCTCAAAACAGTAATAACCATCTATGATAAAACACAGCCAGCATTTTCCTCAATTAGCAGAAGCTGGAAGCATTCTCCATAAGAATGGGAACAAGACAAGGATGCCCACTCTCACTCTTCCTCTTCGACAAGTCCTAGCCAGGTCAATCAGGCTAAAGAAGGAAATCAAGGGTATCCAAACAGGAAAAGAGGAAGTCAAGCTAGTCCTCTTTGCAGACAATATGATTATATATGTTGAAACCCCTAAGGAGTCTGTCAAAAGCCTCCTTGCACTGATCAATGACTTTGGTAAAGTCTCAGGTTACAAAATTAACATGCAAAAGACAGTGCATTTCTATACACTAACAACAAGCAGGTGGAGAGTCAAATAAAAAGAACAATCTTATTCACAATAGCCACATACACACACAAATGAAATATCTTGGCATCCATCTAATCAGAGAAATGAAAGACCTCTACAACAGGAACTGCAAAACACTGCATAAAGAAATCAAGGGTGAAACAAACAAATGAAAAAGCATTCCATGTTCATATATTGGAAGAATCAATATTGCCAAGATGTTCATCTTATTCAAGGCAATCTACAGATCCAATGCAGTACCCATCAAATTACCAGCATCATTTTTCAGACCTGGAAATGGCAATACAGAAATTCATATGGAAACAGAAAAGAGCATGAATAGTCAAAACAATCCTCAGCAAAAGGAACAAAGAAGGAGGCATCACACTTCCAGAATTTAAACTTAATTACAAGGCTACAGTAACCAAAATAGCCTGGTATTGGTACAAGAATAGGCACATAGCCCAACAGAACAGCACAGAGATTTGAAAAGCAAAAGCACAATCTCTCAACAAAGCCATGAACAAAAGACACTGGGGAAAGGAGAACATATTTAGCAAACAATCCTGGGAAAAGTAGTTGACCACATTCAGAAGAATGAAAATTGGACCCCTCCCTATCACCGTATACAAAAATCAACTCAAAATGGATCAAAGACTTAAACATAAAACTTCAAACTATAAGAATTCTAGAAGAAAATGTAAGAGACACCCTTTTGCACATCAGAGTAGACAATGAATTATTGACCAACTCCCCAAAAGTGAATGCCATAAAAGCTAAGATAGACAGGTGGGACCTCATCATACTGAAAATTTTTTGCACAGCATATTTATTGCTGCACTACTCACAATCACAAAAACTTGGAACCAACCCTACTGTCCATTGAAAATGGACTAAAGACAGTGTGATACATTCACACAATAGAGTATTGTTCAGCCATAAAGAAGAAAAAATTATGAACTTTGCGGCAATTGGATGGAGGTGGAGACCATCATACTAAGTGAACTATCGCAGAAAAAAAGAACTGAATTCCACATGTTCTCACTCCTAAGTAGGCCTTAAACATTAGCACAAAAACAGATCAGCAGTCACTGGACACTGCTAGGAGAGGAAGAGAAGAAGGATGGGGGACACATGACAGCACAAAGAGTACTTGGGTCTTTACCGGGGAAGTGAAGGCCAGTTAGAAGCCCAAACTTCACCTGCATGTGGCCTACTTATGTGTTAATCCTCACTTGTACCTCATATTCTTATCATAAAATACAACTAAAACTTAAAAATAAACATGTAAGACTAAATATACAATTTTTATTAATAAATTTTGTGGGTTTGGGGTCTCCTTTGTACACTATTGATGGGAATACAAACTAATACAGTCATTATTGAAAACAATATGGAGATTAATCAAAAACTATAAATAGAACTACCATTTGATCCAGCAATCTTACTACCAGGAATTTATCCAAAGGAAAGAAAGCCACTGTATCAGCGAGACATCTGCACCACAATCTTTATTGTGGCACTATTCACAATATCTCAGATATGGATTCAATCTGAGTGTTCAACAACAGATGAATGAAGAAAATATGACACGTGTATATACCATGGAATACTATTTAGCCATAAAAAAGAATGAAATCCTGTAATTCATGGAAACATGGTTGGAATTGGAAAATATTAGGTTAAGTGAAATAAATCAGGAACAGAAAGTTAGAATACCACATGTTCTCACACTCAGACGTGGAAACTTAAAAAAAAAAAAAAAGTGGATCTCATAGAAGTAAAAAGTAGAATAGAGGATACCAGAGGCCTGAAAGGTTAAGGTAAGGGGGAGAAATTTGTTAAAGGATACAAAATTACAGCCAGATAGGAGGAATAAATTCTGGTGTTTTATACCACTGCAGAAAAACTATAGCTACAATAATATATAGTTTTAAATAGCTAGAAGGAGTATATTGAATGTTCCCAACACAAAGAAATGATAAATTTTTGAGATTATGAATATACTAACTATCCTAATCTGATCACTGTACATTACGTGTATCAAAACATTACTATGTATTCCATAATGTATATAATTATTATTTATCAATTTAAAAAACTAAAAAAGAAAGTCTCAACTAAAATTTTTAAATACAATTAAATTAAAATGAAAATACAATATGTCAAAATATGTGGGACACAGTTAAAGCAATGCTGAAAAGGAAATGTATAAGAGTAAATGCAAACCTAAAAGAACTTAGAAAAAGAAGAATAAAATAAACTCCCACAGCAAGAAGAAAAGATATAATAAAAACAGGAGCAGAAATCAATTAAATTCAAAACAGAAAAGCAATAGAGAAAATCAATGAAACAAGGAACTGTTTATTAAATAATCAGTAAAACTGGCAAGCCTCTAGCAGAACTGAAAAAAAAAGAGAGAGAAGACAAATTATCGAATTCAGGAATGAAAATGAAATTTATCCTTGCTGCTCTTGTGTCTTATCACTATAGACCCTGACATTAAAAGAATAATAAGAGAATACCATTAACAACTCAACACACATAACTCTGACCTCCTAGACATAATGAACCTATTCTTCAAAAAACACAAACTACCACAACTCACACAAATGAATTCGATAATGTGAACAATCCTTAAAATATTAAGATAATTAAATTTGCAATTTTTAAATTTTTACAAAATCTCCAGGTCCAGAAGCTCTCACTGGAGAATTCTACAAAACATTTAAGGAAGAATTGACACCAATTCTAAAATAATTTCTTACAAAATGTAATGGAGAAGAAAACACTTTCCAATTTGTTTTATGAAGTTAGTATTACCCTGACAACAATGCAAGACAAAAAGAATGAGAAGAGAGCCAGAGATATGAATAACCAAACAAACACATTTACAAACCCACTAATTCCTCACTATGAAATTTTCCACTAAGGGATTCAGGTTAGCATAAGCTCAACTAAGATCTTCCTTATTATATTTAAGTAGTATTAGAATGATAAAGCAGAAATAATATAACTTTGGATTAAGAACATATAGTGTCAAAGTAAGGTGCTTTTAGTTATTAAAACTTCAAAGAACATTTGTATATCTAACCTTGAATTGTACCTCCACATCTTTATAATAAAAAAAAATTAAATTAAATAAGAATAATAAAGACAGAATATCAGCCCAAAAAAATTCAAAGAAGAATTTATAGTGAAAGTTCTTCCTTTAAACAACTGGTTTTCAAACATTTGCGTACATCACAATCACTTAAAACAATCATTAAAACACAAAATTCTGGCCCTCACCCAGAAAGTTTCCATGTCAGCATGTCTCAGCAGCAGATGGGAGCCTGAGAATTCACATTTCTAAAAAGTTTCCAGGTGATTTAAATGCTGCTTGTCCAGGAACCACGCTTGGAGCACCACGGCTTTAGTACTTTGTAGTCCTGTGGCTGTAAGTCTATCACTAAATCTCTCTCTAAGTTTCAGTGTCCTCATATGCAAAATTCAAATGGCAATAATATGTATCCCAACTATATAATTTCACACAAAAAATTGTGACATTCAAATGGCAATAATATCTATCCTAACTATATGACAATAATATCTATCACAACTATATAAAAGTTTATGAAAATCCAAAAAAGAAAATGTACGTGCAAACATTTTATAAATTAGAAAGCATTATATGAATACATTATTTCATTAGAAAACAATGTTTTACAACTTGTACTATGTGCTGGCACTATGTTACGAACTGAGAACAAATCAATCATTGGAGCCCACAGTCTAGTAAGGAAGACAACATTAATAGAGATTGATTATGAGTGTAAGTAAATGTTCTCTGACAATTATGAAAACATCTGAGAAAAAATTTAAAATTTTGAAACAGGAGGCAATAAATAAAAATACATGACTAAAATAATTACGTCAAATAGGCCATAGAAAGGTTAAAGACAGAACTCTATCAACCCATTAGCTGTACTTGAGGGTTCTAGATTACTTCCATAGAAAAATTAGTTAAGGAAATAATCTGAAACCCTTCTAAACTATTGTCAAATAAGTTGAGTAAGTTTTGTGATATTTAGCTTGTGTAAAATTTAGCAATCAGATATGGTATAAAAGGGCAATTGAAGAGGGAAAGCATATTCAATGTTCATTCCAAGCACCATCGAGAAGTGGTCCTAAGCTTTCACTTTTAGCATTCAACAACACTTTGTGCCTTGCAAGTTATTAATCAGAGTCACGGCATACTGCCTTTTATTTCATCTGACTGGAAATAAAATAGATGCTTTTCTTAATCAAGTCCACACTGCAGTTTTAATCACATTTGGGCCAAACGTATTCTCCTGTGTGGGAGGCAAGCTCATCAGAGGAATTTCTAGGAGGATTTTATATTTGGGGAAGGATTTCAAAGGTTTCCCAAGCAGACAGTGAATAGGGGTTCTGTCTGCCTTCCAATAAATAGCCAGCAGCTTAGAAGAGTCCAATGCTACCCATCTGCTTTTGGTGACAATTTAGTGATTTGTTCATAAACTTGGAAAACCAGCCAAACCAGTGTAGGGTTGAAGCAGAGACTCCTTTTTTTGCTCTGTTCTGGGCCCTTTTAACTAAAACTTGTACTCTTTTTTCTGCTCAATACTTTAAAAAGTCAAAATATAGTATTTCCTCAAAGAGATTTCCATAAGCTTTTTTTGGAAGAAAGAGCATCGTGTTTTTAGAACTCACTCTCCAGGAAGATACCAAATTTTTTGTTTGAAAATGGAATTTACCCTTGCTACACTTTTTTCCCATTCACAGCAAAGAGCAGGTCTACAGTCAGGAGTAGATAAGCCTTAATATGTAATGGGACAGCATGCAAACAATTTTATTTAGTTTAACGTCTTGATTCCACCTTGGGACAGTCTATTCTTCAAAAAACCTCCAAAGGTGGGCACTGTGGCATACATCTGTAGTCCCAGCTACTCGGAAGACTGACATGGGAGCATTACTCAAGGCCAAGAACTTGAGGCTGTAGTGCACTATTATCTTGCCTTTGAATAGCCACTGCACCCCAACCTGGGCAATATAGCAAGACATTGCCATCTCTAAAATAAAAGTAAATTTTTAGAAAATTTTCAAATGGGCTATTTAACCACCATCTCTTTCTATTTTCCTTTATGTTTATCTTTGTCATTTCTACTCCCCTTTCTTCTCTCTACAAAGGCACTAGAAATAGAATTATATATCTTGATTTGACAGGCCCACCACATACAGTTCTCCATATATTTTCTCCACATATGCCTAGAATCACCACCGACTATCACTCATATTTGTATATCTCCTCCAGTTGTGTTAGAAACTAACTTCAGAGTGAAGACCTGTTCCCATATGTAAAGGACAAACAAAGGTGGGGACATATCAAAAGAACAATTGTGGGCAGTGGGGGAAAGGCAGGTTGAAGACTGTCGCAGGTTGAACTCCCTGGGGAATCAGACCCTGACTCGGCGATTTGTGTGCAGGAAGCTTATTGGTTAGCATGTTCAAGATCAACCCTTGTTGGGGAGTGAAGGAAGAAGGATTGGGCAGAGGGAAAAAGTTAGACATTCACAACAAAGGAGCTAAAATGGCCTATGCAGTCATTCAATTTGGGATAAGAGAGTCATGCCTTTTGTATTGTATTTCATAGTCACTGGTTGCAAGTTACCCCTGAAAAAGGGTATCTTGGTCGAGGCAGTTTCTTTTCAGTGGAGGACAATCACCAGAAGGGAACTCAGCTATTAACACTCTCAGCAGTTGGAAGAGTAAGTACTTAAGCCTTAAAAGAGGAAATCTGGGCAAAACACCACAGAATCTTCTACAAAGACTAATGTCCATTCTGCCATTTTTAAAAGGCAGGATATGCCTTGATCTACCAAGCTCTAGGGAGATCAGGGTCATTGTTATCATGAGGGTCATTCAGTATCAGCACAGGAAACAGATGACACACCCAAAATAGAGAGGGTTTACTTATGACAAAGCTATTTGCAAAGATATGGGTCAGTCACAAGAAAATAGCAAGATAACCATATAGCCATTACTATTCCTAAGCCAGAGAAACAAGAGAAAGAAGAAAATACCAGAATCCAGAAGATAAAACCCATGTAAAGGAAGACATGTTGAAAGGAACAGAGACCTTCAGTTGAGGTCACAGCCAGTTTGAGTCCTCACAAAGAGAGAACCAGGGTACCGTATATGCCTGACTTACTCTCTTGCCAGGGCTCCCAAATGGTCCAACACCATCAAAAAGGGAGCCTATTGCTATAGTACACACAGGTCATCCTCTTGGGACAGAGAACAAGGAGAAAAGATAGCAGTAATGAAAAACTAACGCCCTGGGAACATATCAGTCACTTAAGAGCCTTTACCTTGGCCCCCACCAAAAAAGTTTGAGCTTTATAGACGCTAAGTTAGAATTGATGCAACCCTGGTTTATGTATCTTTAAAATTTCTAAAAGTGATCCTGATATATAACCATAGTTAAGAACCATTGCCATAGTCCCTTAATGAATAGGCTTATGGTAAAGTACTAGGACACATAGAAAAAGAAAGAAATTATTTCTAAGCCAAAGCAGGACTTTTTGACACTGCCCCTTAGCCTCTGACTGGTTTAAAGACTGTGAAAGTATAAAGTACTCAGAGATTGTTTTCTAAAAACTAATGCCAAGGAGTTTGACCACAAAAACAAACAACTTGCTGTTTCTCATTTTATTAATGTTCATTATTCCTACTGGCCTATTTACAGTTATGTGCTTTTCTTGTAAATATGAGCCAAAGTATATAGAGGAAAGAAGGCTACTAAGAGTTTTCTCAAAATACAGCCCTATTGTGTGAAAAGTTATTAAGCCCCATATATGTCAATACTGTGGGGAAATTTGTCATTAAAATTTGTCATTTACATTCATGGCACAGCCTTAGAAGATATTCAGAAAATGACAGCCTCATCTCACCTTACAATGTCTACACTCCCAACTCCAGTCTGTACACATCACTGGAGCCAAACTCTCGCTGGTGCCATGGTCACCTGGGTATAAATAAGACCTTGGACTTTGAAAAAAATTAAGCAGAGTAAACTGAGGGCTAGTATTTCTCTCTGCAGAGTTGGCCTAATGAAATTAAGAAAGGGACTGGGTGTGATGACTCATTGCTTTAATTTTGAGGGACCAAGGTGGAAGGATCACTTAAGTCTGGAAGTTTAAGACCAGCCTGGTCAGCCTAACAAGACCTCATCTCTACAAAAATAAATTTTTTAAATTAGCTGAGCATGATGGCATGCACTTGCAGTCCTAGCTATATGGGAGGCTGAGGCAGAAGGATCCCTTAAGCCCAAGAGTTCTAGGCAGGGAGCTGTGATATGCCACAGCACTTCAGCCTGGGTGACAGAGTAAAAACCTCATGGAAGGAAGGAAGGAAGGAAGGAAGGAAGGAAGGAAGGAAGGAAGGATGGATGGAAGGGGAGGAGAGAAGAAGGGAGGGGAAGAGAGGAAAGGAAGGAGAGGGAGGGAGGAAGACATCTAGGAAAGAGTTAAAGGAATAAACTGACTCCTCCTTATCCCTTAGGCTAGAAGAATACAAGGAGTCCTGGGAGAAATGATACTTCAGCAGCCTGAAGTGTATCAACAGCTACACATGTTCTGATCTTGAAATGATCTTTATCCCTTTACTGGTACAATTATAACCATTTGTAGTGTGGGATGCCTACAACCAGACCTGAGCCCCAGTAAGTCCACAAAGTAGAATAATCATTAGCATCCAGAGAAGAGAAGAGAAGATGATATATGTATGAGGACAAAGCAAGTATATAAGTATTTAAAATCAGTGGAAAAAGATTAAATTCTCTCATTTAAAGAAAGATTAACATGTTAAGCTAAAATACAAAAATAAAGCTCAATTCTATTTACAAGAATCATACTTTTAAAAATGATAAAGAATTGCTGACAACAAGTAAAAGGCAAAGATACAAGGCAAATATCAACAAAAGGAAAATAGAGGTAACCAAAAAATATCACACAGATATAATTTAAAGACAAAAACATTAAACAGAATGAAGAATATTACATAAAGGCACAACTTATGAAGATAAAATAGTGATAAATTTATTTGTATCATTTAATGTAGCAGTTAAATATTTAAAGCATATAAAATAGAAATCAAAGAAGAATTTGACAAAAATGCATAGAAAGAGATTTGAAAATATTTCTTATAGAATTTAACATACATAGTAAACAATAAGTAAAAGGGAAATTAAATAACACCTAATTTTAGGAGGAATAGAACCTTACATTCCTTGAATAAAGAATACATAATTATTGTATACATTGATAGTACATTTGCAAAAACAAATTGTGATATGGTTACAAAAGAAAAGTTTCACAAATTGAATGTAATATCAATTTTACAGGCCTTATTTTCTGACAATAACATAATAAAATTATAAATAATTTAAAAATTATGCCAAAAATATTAAATAGTTGGAAATTTATTCACAAATATCTAGATAATCCTTGGATTAAAGAGGCAATCTAATTCACAAACTATCTGAAAAGCATTGTAAATGAGGTTACATAAAAATCTATGAGAGTCAGCAAAAACTAAATACATAACTTTAAATGCCTTCGTAATTTAAAATAGTTATAAAACACAGAAACTAAGTTCATACATTAATACATTTAATATATACTATTACAAGAAAAACACAAAGGAAGAGAAAGTTAATAAATCTAAAAGTTTGGTATTAATGAAGAATAAAATAAAATTTATAGAAATAATAAAAAACACAGCAGCTTACTTGTGAAAAAAATAGACTATACCATTGTTTACCTTGTTACAGTACAAATAGACAACATTAGAAATGAGAAAGGGGATAATACAATTCAGAAGCGATCAAAAGAATCTTAATCAAAGGAAAAAATGTATACAACTCTGTGGCAACAAATTTTGAAACCCATAAGAAAGAATTATTTGCTATTAATATAAAAATGATTTTTAAAATATGTGGAAAATGTGAATAGACATAACTACAGAAGAAAATGGAAAAGGTAGTTTAAATCTACTCTGTAAAAGGACACAGCACTGGTGAGCCAACATCTAAGTTTTATCTGATCTTGAAATTATCAAAATCTTCCCAATTCACTTTACAAAACCAATATATCTCTAATACAGGAAACTAACAAGCAAATAAGAATAATCTGATATTTAAATATAAATACAAAATATCTAAGTAGAATAGAAATCTAACAATCCATCTAATGAGCAATACACTATGAGCAAAGAAGACTTATTCCAGAAATGCAAGGATGGCTCAGTATTGGCACTAACTTTAACTCCTATAAATTCCATTTCATACCTCCCATTCTCTAACAACCAACTCCAACCTTTCTCGCTCTTTTTGATATTCAGTTTTTACAATTATTCTCCACAACAAGATCTCTAATTCATTAATTGCACTTTCCCATCAGCCCTCACCCTACACCCAGCTTTACTCCATGAGCAATCATTGTAGTCATGCTCTTGCATATACCTTTCTATTCCTACTCTCCCTCATTTTGTTCTTCCTTGGAAACCACAGCTTTGATTAAATTCACTCCAACTCTTATGCCTTCAACCAAGAATCTTAATATGACTAAGGAAAAGCCACACTGACTGCTCTCACTCTTAGTTTGTTATTGAACCTTGGGTGGCTCCTTAATGCTCCTCAATAATTTTATATATTTTTTTCCTCTAGTGCCTTCACTTTCTCACTTTACACCTCCTCTTTCTTTAAGCCTTCGATAATTCCTCATCCATCCTCATGTTCAGCTGACAATCTTATTTTCCACTTTAGTAAGAAAAATGAACAACAAAACAAAATTTCAACAGACTTACACTATCATATCTACCAACATCTGCTGACATCTGTACACATATACTTTTCTTTCCAGCCTTTAACTAAAGAGGAACTATCTCTGCTCTCGTCTAAAACCAAACTCTTGTGCACTAGATGAAAAAAATAATTTGTGTACATTGTCTCCAATGCCTCTCCTTCCATTCTCAATGTTTCTCTTTGCAACTTCTTATTTATAAAATGTCAAGCCTACTGAAAAATTATGAAAAAAATGAAGATTCATATACCTTCCTCCTAACTACATTAATTATTAACATTTTGCCTTATTCGCTTGATATCTTTCTATTCTTTTATATATAAATATACGTTGTTTGTACATGAATGTTTGTGTGTAGTACATGTACACACACATTTCTTTGCTGACCCATTTCATAGTCAATCACAGACATCATATCATTCTTATATGCTTTAGCATGTATATCCTAAAAATATTTTCCTTTAAGACCTCAGTATAGTCATCACACTTAGAAAATTTACATTGCTTACAATATTATTCAAGTTTCTCTATTTGTCCCAGTAATATTCTTTATAGGTTTTTTGGTTATTGTTGGTGGTGGTAGTGATAGTGACAGTGATGGTGGTATTTTAATCCAAGATTCAATCAAGGACTGAGCATTATATTTAAATGTTATTCTCAGAATCTGTATTAAGTATATCACAATCAAGCTTTCACCTCTAACACTCTGATCTATTGGTGATCTCTTGTCAAGATCACTAATGACTTTCATGTTACTAAATTCAATATTTACTTACTTACTTGGCCTGTAAGGAGCATTTTGACACGATTGATCATGCCTTCCTTTTTGAAATATGGACTTTCTTCACTTAGCTCCAAGACACTATAACAACCTAGTTTTCCTCTCAGTAATATAGCCATTCCTTATCACTCCCCAATATACTAATATTAGTTCCTTTGTTGTCTCCATCTACTTTCCATCAATGATCTCAAATAATCTCATGGCATTAGATAGTATATACCAACTATCTCAATTTTATGTCTCTAGCCCAGATGCCTCACTTGAATCCCAGACTCATATATCCAACTGTCTTCTAAACAGAGAATTTTTAAAAAAATGCTTAAAGAAAAGGGATGTGGGGGAGAAGTCTCTTACTTTCAGCAGGAAGAATTAAACCTCTTACATTTAATTTGTATTTGTCCTTACACTGGTTCTTGGGTGAATTATTTAAAAAATTAATCTTCCCGAAATGAATGCCTATTCCAATAATAATCTCAACAGTTGGAGTAATTGTGGAATTAGATAACTAATAGCATTTATAAAGATTAATAAATGTCTAAGAAATATCAAAATGAGTATTTAAAAAAAAAGAAGGAAACACAAGATACAGAGCACATTATAAAACCACTGTAATCAGATTAATTTGGCAATGGTAGGAATAGACACATCAATCACAGAACAGAATGAGAAATACAGAAACAAAGCCCACTAAAAATGAGAGATGAAAATAAAACAAAGGTAGAGAAGGGATGGATTATTCAATTAACAATGCTGCCAAAACTGGCTATGTATCCAGAAGAAAATAAAATTGCTCCCCTATACAATATACAAAGCTGAATTGCATGTGGATTACTGGCTTAAACACAATACAAAACAAAATATTGCAATAAAATCCAGGCTAAGTCAGCATAGGGATGGATGATACTATTTTAACAAGACTTGAAATCCAGAGAGAAAGATTATTTGTTTGCAAAGCAGAGCACATTCAGGTTAATGTTAATAATTTATTTATTTAAAACACTTTTTTTTTCAGCTTGTCAAGGAGAAAAACTAATAGAAAATTGTCAAGGGATATGTAGATAATTCAGAGAAGAGTAACTCTAAATAGCCACCCATCATGTGAAAAGAGGTATAAACTCATTAGTAAGAACATGAAAATAGTAATTGAGATATATTAGACTGACAAAAATTAAAAATAGCATAACACTTGTTACTAGTGGGAATGAGGAAAAAATGGGAAGTGATGGAAAATACTTTTAAAAGTAAAGCCTTAATCTATGCATGAACAAACTGATTACTATAAAAATATTTCTTAAGTAAAATTTTTGAATTAACATTTTTAAAAGGCTACATTAAAACAGCAGCCTCACATAGAATCCGTTCAAGCAGGCTCACTTACCCAGAAAAATATCCAAGATCATGCTAGAGGAGCCTGAAGAAAAATGATATAGAGAAAAAAAGGAAAGGTAGCCATGGTCAAAGGTCCTCTACTCTACCCTAAGATTCCCTCCCAGTCATCTAGCCAAAACACTAGAAATTTCCTGAAGGATCTTTTAAAATCTTACCAGGAGTAACGAGCACTGATTTCCAACACAATTAAAACCCTTCTAACCAG
>CAUYQG010053695.1:0-14121 GCA_963574415.1 Tarsius wallacei
CAATATACTGTGGTAAGTTTTCCAAAATGAAGATCTTTTAGTTGCAATTGGAAACATAGTAGATATTCACTGAAGACATGAATTATTACGTCTTGTTTTTTATTGTCAGACTTCCTGTTTTACATGTACATGTGACACTCCTTAAAGGACTTGGTGACATGTGACCAATGTGTTTTCGGAAAAGTCATGGAGCAACATACTTAAATAGTAGAAGAAAGCTTTGCATCTGAGTTAGATCAGCATTTAAATTCTAACTTTGACTGTTTGCCTTTGTATAACTTTGCATAGGTTCTTTAATTGTTTTTCACCTCAGTTTCCTCATTTGGAAAAGGGCAACAATAATACCTCCTTTTGGGTTGTCAGAAATATCAACTAGAATACAATTCATGAAATACTTATTATGAGGCCTAGAGCCTAGAGCATGGTGAGCAATGTTAAAATTGTTTGTTATAGAAAATATTATTGTTTTTTCTTTTAGTTGCACTGTTCAGAAAGATTAGAATCTAAATTTAATCCTTAATCATCTTAATTCCATTAAGAAAATTATTGGTGTACAGTTTACTTCACTAATACATGCTTACTAAAACTTACTATGTTCTTTTTATTTGAAGTTGATGTACATACTAGATGGAGCTATTTAGGCATACATTATAAGTTGATGAGTTAAAAAGTCTTGCTCTCATCTTTTGCATAATTCTTAACAATCTGTTATAGCTCTAAGTTTCCTTAGAAGTCCACCAACTTACCTTTATAAATCAATAGAAATAGATTAATTGTACAAATGTGTAATTGTTTACTAAATTTTAAATCATCTGAATTTTTTGAATTTGAAAATTGTAAACCCAGAAGACCAACTAAATACAATTTGTCCTTTGGGATGAAAAAAAATATGCAATTGTTTCTCTAATTTTTTTTTTTTTGAAGTAGAAAGTTTTGTGTCCAATTTTCTCCATTCAAAATATTTTACAAAAAACATATGGAATAGCTTTTTTACCTCTTCCATAAGGCATGTGGAGGTTGGTGAGAAAAAAGGCCATAAGAAAACATTTTAAAAATGCATTAAATATATTCAGGATATATAAGAGAAACCAAATGCAGGGTTTGCATGGCCTGACATATTTAAAAGGAGTGAGAAAAACATTGGATCCAAAGCAGCAATTACATTTTTGTTCAAATTGCTAAATATAAATACATAATAAGACAATATTTATTTTCTGTTTTCTGTAATGTGCATGGTCTAAAAATATTGAATTAACTTTTGAGTTAGGTGAATTACTATATCTGTATTTTAAGTGTCTGATAATATTTTAATCAAACAGAAAAAGCAAACACATTTCTTCTGGAGCAACAGCTATATAGCCATCTCATATAATTATAGATTAAACATTGAAAACTTTACAGTTGTTGACATTCAAGCAAATAGTAAAACTGGGAAAACAGGCACAATTCCTTAACATCTTATTCATGGTCCCTTAGCATGATTTCTGAACATGTGCTAGATGATGTTTATTTGTACATTTTTGTAAAAACAAGATTTTGAATTATTTTATTTTACTAAGTTCAAACCGCTGTTTAAAAAAATTTAAATACATTTCTTTCATTTAACTGCTATGACATCATCACATACTGGAAAGGCACAATTGATTGCATTTTCTATTTCTAGTTCAGGAAACTGAAGCTTAAAGCTATGAAAAAGCATATCTAAGATTACACTTCTATAAATTGGTAGAGTAGGAATTTAATTTCAGACTTTGGATTTGGGAGTTTAGTTTCTACATCACTAAAGTATCCTACTTACTCTTTTATATAAGAACACATTGATAATCCAAGAGGAGGAATTATTGCTAAACCTTATTACTTTCACATGTCGTGACACATATTCATAATTTAAAAGATTCATAAATGAGATATGTATGTTTCATCTTAGTTTAAAAACAATCTGGGACTACCTAATATCACATGAGTTTTATAGATAAAGCAACTGTGGTTTAGAGAGTTAGAATCTTTTTTTTCCAGATCAAATAGAGATAAGTGGCAGAGTTGGCACTTAGGTCCCCTGACTATTCATGTCTTGGAAAATTATTGTTCTACTTATGTGAGTTTTTCAATTTATACTGATTCATATGTATGCTTTTGAAAGTTTCTTCCTTTAGAGAATGCCATGCATTCATAAATGTATTTACTATGTGAGATTTTCTCCTTTATTTCAACACAAATTTATTTATTGCTTTGTATTACTACGCATAAAATTAAAAAAAAAACCAAAACCTCAAAGCCCAATAAAAAAAATAAAGACAACAACCAATTGTAATTACATGGAATAAGTACTTATTACTATGGAAAACTATTATGGGAACACTGAGATGCTCATTTCCTCTCGCACATGGACAATCTGGAAGAAGAAATTATTCTGAAAGCCTTTGATATAGTGAGTAAGGCTAATTATTATTTTGGCCAAATTGTGCGCCCTTATCATTTGAGCTAATCAACTAGACAATTACTTCATAAATATACATTAGGTGCCTCTTTGGAAGAAACCTTGCAACTGGCTTTGTTGTCTCTGTCTTCAAGGAGCTCACAATGAAGTCAAAGCAATGAGATATCACATTCAAAAGAATGTTAGCTTTGTAACAGCAGGCGGTTTTCTGCTCTGTCCATGAAAATATTCCAAGGTATTTGTAAAACCAGGTTCCAACTATGTACTAAATATATAATGTGAAAGGCCAGGTGCAGTGGCTCACGCCTGCAATCCTAGCAGTTTGGGAGGCCAAGGAGAGAGAATTATCTGAGTCTGGGAGTTCAAGACCAGCCTGGGCAATAAAGTGAGATTTTTGTCTCTACAAAATAATCAGAAAATTTACTGAGCATGGTGGCATGCATTTGGAATCCCAGTTACTTGGAAGGCTGAGTCAAAAGGATCGCCTGAGCCCAGCAGGTTGAGGGTGCGGTAGCCATGATCCTGTCACTGTATGCTGTATGTCAGCCTAAACGACCAAGTGAGACTGTGATACAAAAAAAAAAAAAGAATAACTGAGTGATGATTGAATGAGTATAGAGAAAAAATGTTGCCTTTGATACAAGATATACCTGGCTTCAAATCAGCACAAGCTCCTTCAGCTATAGAATTTGGGAGAATAAATTCAGCCAATTTATACAGTAGTTTTGAGGTTTAAAAATAATTCATGCAAGTTATCAGTTTCTTTGTACTTGCTCATAAAATGTAACAATTCTTAAAACTGATAAATACAATTGTTAGCTATTCAGAAGTATCATGGAAAGTATCATTGTAAGCTCCAAAGAGTTATCAAAATGGTAAACTACTCAGTGAGTCATACTGCTAGTGTATTGAGATAAATTTGAGCTTTACAGATAGAACTTGATTATGGTTCTGGCTCCTGAATTTTCTACCTATCTTTTTGGCCCATTGTTTGACTTTTTTTGGTAAATATTAAATATTAATACTTATGGGGACTAAAAACACAGAAACTGACTAACATAATGACTTACTTGTAGCAGGGATTCCAAAAATAATTTCTAACTAGTGGTTATTGAGGATTGAAACAGCCAAAGGAAGTTTTACATAGGAGAAATAAGGCTGAGTTAAACAAACAACAGACAAAATAAGAAACAAACAAAAAACGGAGAAGCAAAAAATTAGTTGGAGAACGGGGGCAAGTAATGAAGTTAACAAATTTGTATGAACAATGAAAAGGCTTCTGTTGCTTCAAGATATATGTAAGAGGTAGCAGTCATTTTACACAATGGAATAACTGTAGCTATTTTGCAGCCATATTAACTTTGCTTAAAAATAATAACATTTATAATTTACTCCATCATTAAGATTTTAAATGGGTAATTCACTTAATCCTTGTAAAAGTTAGTATTAGTACTCCTTTTGTTATTATTATTATTTTAGGAATTAGAAAAACGAGGTTTTAAGAGTTTGAATACTTTGGCAAAGAATATACAACTATCTAATGAATTGCCAGAAAGTATTTATCGACCAACCAGGTATTTCTCGTAGAATGGGATATGGATGCACTTGCACTAGTACCTGTGGCATTTTAAAATGCCTATTTCTCCATTTCACCCCAGATGTACTAAGTTAGAGTAGCTTGGAATGGGGCTGGGAATCCTCACTTTAAATAATGTTAGAGAATCTTGCATATATTGCAATTTGAAGACATTTAATTACCTGTACTGTGAGAATTCAGATGCTAATAAAGTTTTTAAGCATAGTGCTATGTAAGTTAACTAGATCATCCTCAGTTTTCTTATCTATAATTTTTTTGATTTTTTAGTTTTAATGAATGAATGAATTATTTATTTTATGTTTTTATTTTAAAGATGTGGAGTACAATTCAGGGTTAGGCATATAAACGTTGATTATGCAGGTGCCCTTGCTGGTATCTTGTTGATGAGGTGTGTCCCTCCTTCCCCAGCAGTTTCCCTCAACTGCCAATCCCACCCCTTCCCCAGTGTTCTTATCTATACAGCAGATAGAATAATAGATCCGGCTTCATACAATTATTTTGAGGATTAAATAAATAAGCATATATAAAGCGCTCTAAACACAAAGCGAAAAACTGTTACTGTTCAGTAAATGTTAGCTACTATTTACTTAGTCATTTTAAAAAAGATTTCATTAACCTAGAAGGGTTCATGGAGACCAGTTTATGTTAATTTTCATCATTATTTTTTTCACATTTTTTTCTCAAACTGAAGAATCCTAATCTGGTTTTTCAAAGAGGCATTTTGTCATCTTAGTCATTTAAATTACACCTTGCTGAGCTTATTCCCATCTACATTATATCTTTCATTTCACTAGCAATCACACCACAAAATATTGCAGATGGGGTCACCATAATTTCACAGTAGGTTGAGCATATATTTAGTGTTAGTTTCCTACTCTTCTTACTGCCACTCAGGCTTTTTAATCTTCCGTGCACATAAAGGGGGACAAAAAGACAAAATTATTCATTTTTCTTTTCCTGGATTGGAACTAAGAACTCAGAGTCGATTATTTAAAAAAAATAGTGTTTACATTTTTCCACTCTAACTACATTGTCCTAATTAAAATGATAATACTTTATATTCTCAGAGTGCTTTATGATTCAGAAAACCCATTTGATAAGAGTCATAAAGGTACCATCCAATTACATATATTTAAAAGCACCCCTCAGTCTAAAGTTTATTCTACAAGCAATATGAAGTAGGATTTAGAAATGATATCTTGATTGTAATAGACTTTGAGAAATATTTTTAAAAGATTAGAGGAAGTATATGTATCATTATTTACTAATTCTGATTAAACCAGTCTCTTGACTTCCAACTCAGTTTTTAAACTGTGCTCAACTGAATCTTGAGGAGACACAGAGATGCTCAGCTGGTCTGGGTGGAAGGATCAGTGGACACTAGGCAACCAAGGCTTTCAATTCTTTCCCTTGAATACCTCCAATTTCATATGTTACTATCTGGCATACAATGCTACTCAAGGAAAAGAAAGGATGTCATGGTTAAAATGGTATTGAACATTACTGCACTGGTTGAAAGAAAATTTTAAAATCCAATAATCAGACATCAGCTCAACAAATGTATTTAATACGGCTAGGTAACAGTCAATTCCAAAATGTCAGGGAATTAAAACTGTGTCACATATTCAGTAGAGGATGGTGCTACATTTTGTTTACATTTAGAGACCATCTTTATCATGCTTCTAAATTGTTCTCAAGCTCCTTACAAAAGTCAGACAATAAAAAACCTTTTTATTTTAAGACCAGGAGTGGTGGCTCACACCTGTAATCTCAGCACTTTGGGAGGCTGAGGATTAGGAAGATTACTTATGCCCAGGAGTTCAAGACCAGCCTAGGCAACATAACAATTGTCTCTGCAAAATATAAAAAAAATTATTCAGGATTGGTGGTGCACACCTATTGTCCCAGCTACTTAAGAGGCTGAGGCAGAATGGTTACCTGAGCCCAGGAAGTCAAGGTTATGGTGAACTGTGATCCATGACACTGCACTGCGGTCTGGGCAACAAGTGAGATCCCCACTCAAAAATAAATATTTTTTGAAAATCCATAAAACAGTGTAGCTAGAAAATGTGCATAATATACCTTTATTTAGATACACCTAAATGAAGGAACAATTCTGCAATTCTACTTAATGTATAGTGCAATGATGCAGGTGGAAGAAAGGAAAGACTGAGGGTAGATAAGAAATGATTTTGCAAAAGAGACTCTACTGGTCTTAAGGAGAAGGAAAATAAGAACGATCAGACTAGTGGCTCATTTAAGAGACTGAATGTTATGAACTGTTAGGGTTAGAGTTGGAATGCCTTTACACAGAGATTTAAGATTGACATTTGTCAATACATATGAATGTAATGTAAAATAATCATTTTGTCTCTTTACAAAATAAGCATCGAATAAATTATTTATTAATTTGGCAAACATTTATGTTATAGCTATTTTTGCCAAACTTGGTTGTAAGTACTAGGGATACAGATAAAAAATTAGTCTGAAATTCTAGAAAAGACTTGTAGTTAAACAGAAAAATTAGAGATAATTCTGCATCAATAATACTGAAAGCCATAGAAATGTATTATTGGATGCATACATCAATAAATATGTTTTCCTATGTCTTTCAGACACAGTTAATGTTATTTCTGCATATTATATCAGTCAGATCCAGACAGGAAAACAGAGACCATACTAGGAACTAAACTGAAGGAATTTATTATGAGGAACTAGTTACAACTAGTATTTGAAGAATGGAAAAGATGATTTGATGGTGAGACAAACTAAATTTTTATAAAAGAATGGTGACTTTTAGCTTACTTAGTACTAGAGAAACCAGGAGAAGAATGATAACACCAGTCCAGGAACTGGGGCCACCCACTGGACACTGGAATCCTAAGATAGTTGGAACCATGAGGAAAAATGTGCCTCTAGAGTAGTGAGATGAGAAATATTACTGGGAATTTACTTCTGCTTCACTCAAACCATTCCCAATCATTTGGCAAAGGAACCTGGGAAATTGGATCTCCAGAAAATTGTCCCTGCAATACAGGACAGAACAAGAGAATGGTAAGTCTTCAAGGAAAGGAAATGGGGTACCACAGTCTGCCCACTTTGCTACTCGGTATCCATTCTCACCTTTCTCTTTATATGTAACTAACATTTAACAGTGATTTACTACTTCAGCCTATTATAATCTACTATTCTTTATACAAATAAAGATGTCATAATCCTGTCCTCCAAAAGAGACAAAGTTTCATGGATCACCGTATTCCTCTCAAGTCCAAAATCTCAAAGTTCAACACAGTACTCACTTTTAGGTCCAAGTATGTTTCTTTCCGATATTCCTAATTACTACTCAGATCAAATAGTAAAAGAAGGAACAAGAAGAAGGAAAAAAAAAAAAAAGAAAGAAAAGTCTGTTTATTTATTTACTTACCTAACTGTTGCAGGCCTAGGTTCTGTAACAACCAGCAGATTTGGGGATCACGGTTGATGATCATTACTTTTTTAAAAAAATGTATTTTATTATAGAGATGTGGAGTATGAATAAGGATTAACTACACAAGTAGACTGCATGCAGATGACGTTTGGGCCTCCAACTGGCCCTCACTACCCCTGGGACTAGGTATCCTTTGTGTTGTTATGTGCACCCCATCTCCATTCTTCCCTGGTAGGGCCCAGAGATTATAGATCCCTCCTTTGTGCTTTTGTGATTAATGTCCAGTCCAGGTCCCAGTATGAGTGAGAACATGCCCTCTTCAGTTCTTTGTTTCTGTGATAGATTACTAAGTATGATGGTCTCCAAATCCATTCAATTTGCCCTGAAGACCATATATTTTTTTTTTTCTTCTGTATGGATGCATAATATTGCCCATTAATTTTTTCTTGCACCACCCATTCCATCATCCTATTCATCAACTGATATGCTACTTAATTGGATGCCAAGGTATTTCATTATTTTGTGGCTATTGTGAATGGAATTGTGCTTTTTATTTGGATTTCTGTTTGTTTATTTTTAGTGTATAAAAATGTGATTGTCTTTTGCACATTTATTTTATACCCCGAGATTTTTCCCAAGTCCTTTATCAGTGCAAGGAGGTTTTTGACAGATTCTTCTAGGTTTATAAGGTATAGAATCATGTCGTCTGCAAAGAGAGATAACTTGACTTCCTCTTTACCTATTTGGGTACCCCTGATCACTTTCTCTTCTCTGATTGCTCTAGCTAGGACTTCCAAAACTACATTGAACAGGAGGGGTAAGAGTGGGCATCCTTGTCTTGTTCGCGTTTTTAGGGGAAATGGTTCCAATTTCTGTCAGTTTAGCAGTATGCTGGCTGTGGGTTTCTCGTAGATGACTCTTACTATTTTGAGGTATACTCTATCTTTGCCTAGATGTTCAAGGGTTTTTATCAAGAAGGGGTGCTGGATTTTATCAAAAGCTTTGTCTGAATCTAATGATATAATTATGTGGTTTTTGTTTTATGTCTGTTGATGTATTTAATTATATTTATGGGCTTATGAATATTGAAACACACTTGCATCCCGGGGATGTAGCCTACCTTGTCATGGTAGATGATTGTTGAGATGTGTTGTCAAATCCAGTTTGCTAGGATCTTGCTGAGAATTTTAGCATCTATGTTTATCAAAGACATTGGCCTGTCGTTCTCTTTCTTTGTTGGGTCTTTATCTGGCATGGGTATCAATGTGATGTTAGTTTCATAAAATGATTTGGGGAGAGTTCCATCTTTCTCAATCACCTGGAATACTTTCAATAGGATTGGTATCAGTTCCTCCTTGTATGTTTTGTAGAATTCTGCTGGAAAGCCATCTGGTCCAGGGCTTTTTTTTATAGGTAGTTTTCTTATGACATAGTCAATTTTCTTGATTGTCATTGGTCTATTTAGGGTCTCAACTTCTTCTTGTTTCAACCTAGGGAGGTTGTGTGATTTCAGAAAGTTCTCCATTTCCTTTAGGTTTTCAAGTTTGTTTCCATACAAGTGTACATAGTAGTCTCTGATAATCTTTTATATTTTTTCAGGGTCAGATGTGACTTCATCTTTTGTGTTTCTGATTGTGTTTATTTGGGCTTTTTCTCTCTTTTTCTTGGTCAGTCTAGCTAGGGGATTGTCAACCGTGTTTATTCGTTCAAAGGACCAGCTTTGTGGTTCCGTGATTGTTTGTAGTATCTTTTTTTCTTCTAGGTTCTGGATTTGGGCTTTTACTTCGGTGATCTGGATTCTTCTGCTGAAGTAAGGGTTTTGATGGTCTTTCTTTTCCAGTTTTCTCAGATGACTTGTTAGGCTATTAACTTGTGATCTTTCCATTTTCTTCTGTGATTATAGAGATATGAATTCCCCTCTTACTACTGCTTTCGTGACATCCCAGAGACTTTGGTAAGATGTTTCTTCATTTTCATTTGTTTCCAGGTATCTTTTAAACTCTGTTTTGATTTCCATGTTGACCCAGGAGTTGCTTAGCATCATGCTGTTTAGGGTCCATGTCTTTGTGGGTTTGGGGGATACTCTGTTGGTGTTGATATTTATTTTTATTCCACTGTGGTCTAAGAAGGTGCATGGCAATATCTCACTCTTATGAAATTTGTTTATGCTTTATTTATGGCCAAGGATGTGGTCGATTTAGAGTACATTCCATGCAGTGATGAGTAGATTGTATATTCTATGGTTGTTGGGTGGAGTGTTCTATAGGTATTAATTAAGTCTATTTGGTCAAGAGTGACGTTGAGGTTTGGGATCTCCTTGCTGATATTTTGTCTTGATGATCTGTCTAGGGTTGTGAGTGGTGTATTAAAGTCCCCAGCTATGATAGTGTTAGAGTCAATATCTTTTTTAATTTTGCCTAAAAGCTGCTTTATGAGAGTTGGTGCCCCTATGTATGGTGCATATATGTTTAAGATGGATATTTCTTGTTGAAGGATTGAACCTTTTATCATTTTGTAGTGACCTTGTGTATCTTTTTAAATTTTTGATAGCTTAAAGGATATTTTGTCTTATATTAAGATCACAACTCCAGCTTTTTTGTGTTTCATTCGTCTGAAATTTTGCTCCCCAGCCTCTTACTTTGAGTCTGTGAGTGTCCTTTCTGGTGAGATGAATCTCTTGGAGACATTATATTGTTGCCTAATATTTTATCCATTTTGCCATTCTCTGCCTTTTCAGTGGTGCATTTAGTCCATTAACATTCTGACTAATTATTGAAATGTGAGAGTTTATCCTTTTCATAAGTTTCTTATAGAGCTGTTGTTGTTCCTGTTTGTTCTTTCTTTTGATTTTTGCGTTGATTTATGTGTGTTTTCAATCTTTTTCCTGCACTCTTGTGAAGAATGTTGTCTTTCTTTTTTCCTTTTCTTCTGTGTTTAATATTTTCTTAAGTGTTTCTTATAGAGGTGGTCTAAAGGCAGCATAGGATCTTAGGGATTGAATGTCTGGGAAAGGTCCTTCATCTCCCTTGCTGATGAAGCTTAGCTTAGATGGGTAGGTTAGTCTTCGTTGAAATTCTTTATCTTTGAGAACTTTGAAGATTGGTCTCCATGCTCTCCTAGTCTGAAGTGTTTCTGTAGATAAATCTGCTGCTATTCTAATTGGTCTTCCCTGATAGGTAATCTGACCTTTTTCTCTTGCTGCCTTTAGGAATTTTTTCTTTTATACCTACTTTGTTTAGGCAAATTATTATGTGTCTGGGAGTTGGTTTTCTCATTTATTGACTTGCAGGGATTTTCTGTATCTCTTGTGTTTGAATTTTCACATCACTGATAAGATGAGGGAAGTTTTCTTTAATGATTTTATGGAATGTTTGTTCCAGGGTGCCTCAGGAAGTCCAATTACTCTTAGGTTCAGCCTCTTGAAATAATCACTCATCTCTTGAAGGTTTTGTTCTTTCTCTTTACGCTTCTTTTCTATATTTTTGACAGTTTGAGTTCTATATTTTCATCCTCCAGTTCTGAGATTCTGTATTCTTGACTAGTTCTGCTTTCCACGCTTATTGGTTTGTTATTTATTTTAATCACAGTATTCTTTACTGCCCTTATCTCAGTTAACAACTCTTTCTTATTTTCCTCTTGTCTCTCCTCAATGCTTTTTATTCTCTCTATTAATGTTTTGATGTCTGGGTTTGTGATATGTGACCCATCATTCTGGGGGCTCTTCATTGCTTGCGTTCCAAAGTCTGTTTTCTCAGCATCTGCCCTCGCAGGGGTCTGTGTGAAACCCATATTCTTCTTTTGGTTTTTCTTCATTCGTGTAGATTTTCCTCCACACTTCTCCTCCTTCTTTAATTCTGTTGTTCAGGGATGGCAGGGTTGCTTCTACTTCTGTTTGCTCAATCTCCTGTTCTTTCTTATGTGAATCCTCTAGCTTTACTAAATTATGAGGCTGGACCATGGTTTAGGGCTATACTTTTTTTCAGTTTTGAGATTTAATTGAGGGGGAAGCTCTGATTCAAGATCTATCTTCAGATTCCAGTATCCATTGACAGGCATATGGGTATCCTGGAACCCCCTTCCCACTGCATTGCAATCTGTCCATGCAGTGGGTGTGTAAGTTTGCTCCCTGAAAGCAACATGAGGATGGAACAGGGAAGGAGGGGGGGGAAGAGGAAGGTGGAGAGAGAGAAGAGTAAGAGGGATAAGAGACAAACCTACTGACTAACAAATGAAAAGAGACACAAAGACAGAGAAAAGTAAAAAAAAAAAAACAAACAAAAAACTAAAACATACAGGCAATCATACAAACACACAAGTCAACAAACCTCCCTATTGATATACAATTCCTCTATACAAACAGGAGTTCTACTGAAAAAAAAAAAGAGAAATTAGTAAAATAATAGAATCAAGGCAAGTACGAAAATGTTATCAAAAGCAGAGAGAAGAGAGTAAAAAGAGAAAAAAGTAAGGCAAAAGACAAATAAAAATGAGCAGAACAAAGAATAACAATAAAAAATTTAAAAAAAAAGAGATCAAGCTTGCTCTGAGATCGTTCCTGTCAGCCCAACATTCTTTCAGCTCTGATCTCTAGCTTTCATTGCAGGCTGGTAGGGTTGCTCACAGCTAGATTCAGATGTCCCAGGTCTACTGTGGAAGGATCAGATCTGGACTCAGTCAACTAGCTGCCTGTCAGGTCTGCCATTCAGTTCTGACCTGTCTGTGTCTGATCTAGCATGTGGAAGGGGCTTCTGTCTCTCCTACTTAATGTGATTTCCTTAGGTTCCAAGTTGGAGGCTGGGCAGAGCTGTGTGGAGCCTGGGCAGGACAATGCAGGTCTCTGCCTGGTCCTGGGACAGAGAAAATGACTGTGGTGGGTGCCTCTTTACTGGGCATGGGCCGCCTCCCTGATCCTCTCTCTCCACTGATCAGACTCTGGGCTCCAGCTGATCTTTGGTCCTGCCACTGCAGGGTGTCTTGGGGTGGGGAAGGGAAATGGGAATTCCATGAGACAGGAGCCAAGGGCAGTGGCAGTGGCACTGTGCATTAGACTGGCTGCAGCAGCCACCTTTTGAGGAGATGGTGGCAGCAGTGGCAGCAGTGCATTGTGTGGGACTGGCTGCAGCAGCCACCTTTTGCAGAGGCAGTGGCAGCGCATGGAACCAGATGCAGCAGCCACCTTTTGCAGAGACATTCACATACTGACTTGTCCCATGGCCATCTTGCCCCTCCTCCCATAGTAACTTTATAAGGCCAGATTCATGTATTAAGGAAAGTGCAGCAAGATGGTAGGAGGTAAAAGTAGGTATGTCATAAGTCTGTGACTCATGCTCACACAACTTGCCTCTATCTTCTGGACCAATTCAAAAATGACTGAAAAGATCATTATGCTTTGAAGATGAATTGCTGCTGTGCATGTCCAATCTTATGGCTTGGTATATGAGATAACACTCAAGAAAATCAAGATTAAACTTTTAGCTGTCTATGGTGGTGTTTCAAGTCAAAATACAGTTCACAGGAAAAAAACAGTTATCATCTAAAGAAGCTTTCTCTACAAACTAATAAAATTGCATGCAATGCTACAGTGTGGTTCACAGTGGCTTCATTTCAATACTCATATTTGATTTAGGCTCTGCTAAATCAAAGTCTGATTCATCTACCAACTGGTATCACAGCCTGAATCTGTCTTTGAGCTTTGTTTTGAACTCTGTCCCTCAAAACAGGCAAATAAATGCCTTTAAAATTGAGTTGAAAACACTCCCACATAAGTTATCCCAAATCCAAAAATGTCATCATCTTCTGTATCTCCTTTACCATGGTGGTCACAGCATAGTGGAGTATATTCTATTTCTTTAGGGAGATATTCTGAGATGCAACTGACTACTGAATTTCTAGAATATTCGGGAGATATCCTGAGATGCAACTGACTACTGAATTTCTAGAATATTCATCCTAAATTTTCATGGTTTTCATCACCTTCAGATATGCATCTATCTTTTTAAAGCATACAGTGCACTTTTTTTACTACTCACTGGTTTGATCAGTACAATATTAGTCTCATGTTTTCTGTGGCATGTTAAGATAATCAAGACTTGTGGGATTACAGGATATCGTGTTAAGAATATTTACCATAGTTATGAAATAAAACAGTACAAGTGCACTGCTGCATCTGCCAGATAAAATTAAGTTTCTCACTTTTCATGCTAATTTATATAGAAAAAACAAATGAGCAAAGCAATATAATTATGACAAATCAAAAGATACACACCAGATGCTTAGTTTCTAATTTAATTTCTTCAGAAAAGAGATAATTTTTGGAAGAGTAGCTACAGGTAAAATGACCTCCTAATTAAGTTTTTAAAAGGTTAGTCACTGTCCAATATCCAATTGGCTTTTGCTCTGGTCAATTTTACTTTCCATTTGTTTTTTTATAATTAATATATTTTTTCTTTTTAAAAATTGTATTTTATTATAGATATGTGGGGTACAAGTCAGTGTCTGCATAGCACAGATTACCAGCACCACATTTTACTTCGGAAAAAAAACTGTTATGGTATCAAACTCCAAGAGGAAGGCAGCAATATCCCATAATCCTGTGGTGAAAAATCCCATTTGTAGAACCACTGCTGGCATTAAGATTGTATTAATAAGGGTTTAATTAGA
>CAUYQG010053697.1:0-11402 GCA_963574415.1 Tarsius wallacei
ATTGAAAAATAAATTCAGATCAAGGAAGACTTTTATTTATTTATTTATTTAAAGAAAGGGCAAAGCTTTATGCCTAAGAGAGTGAAGGGGCCTGGTAGGTCAAGATTTCTAGCCGGGCCCGGTGGCTCAGCCTGTAATCCCACGCTTTGGGAGGCTGAGGTGAGTGGATTGCCTGAGCCCGCGGGTTCGAGACCCGCCTGGGCAACTTGGTGAGACCTCATCTCTACAATAAAATTAAAAAAAAAAAAAATTAGCCGGGCGTGGTAGTGCACGCTTGTAGTTCCAGCTATTTGGAAGGCTGAGGCAGAAGGATTGCCGGAGCCCAGCAGGTTGAGGTTGCGATGGCCGGGAGCGTGCCACTGCACTCCAGTCTGGGTGACAGAGTGAGACTCCCACTCAAAAAAAAAAAAAAAAAAGATTTCTGAGAAGGAGAAAGGGGATGGGATCTGAAGCTCAGGTGGAAAGACAAGACATCATCTGAATGCTGATAGGGCCTTGGGTGCAGGTGGAAAAGGCAAGTGTGTCATGCTTCCCTTTGCTGGAAGTGAGAGGAAATAGAAAGGGTGGGTACTCCTCGGGAAAGTATTAGGGAAAGAGAGGATGTTGCTGTGTCCTTCTCTGTGTCTCAGAGTCTAATGGAAAAAGACCCCTAAGCAGGCCACTCCTTCTTTTCCTTCCCCATGGGAGGGAGGATCCATTGCTTTGAGCTGCAGAGGAAACAAAACAGTACTCATGGGGAATTGTCAGCACCACCAAGATGATGGAATGGAACATTGGTGCACATCAGACCCAGAGGTGAGAAGGAAAGGAAGACAGGAAGGTAGGCAAGGAAAGAAATGAGGCCCTCTAGGGAAAGTCAAGAGTTGATGGGCTGCACAGTTGCTAATTAGTGTTTGGTATGCTTTGAGAAGTGAGAAACAGTCCTGTGTAGGCAGTGAGACTGAACTGAACCAAGCTCCAAGCTCCTAAAAACTTGGAATACAGGCTTGAATCAAGTAAGTGAGAGCATGGCTCTAAATGGAAGCTATTGGGATGACCTTACACATGGAATTCTCAGATTCTGAAGGACTAGGATCTGGCCCTGTGAGTAAAGAGCACACAAATACACTAGCCTTTCCCCTAGGGATCAGCCTGGTGTGTGTCAGGAGGCCCAGTGAGCAGACATTAAGATGAAAGCCAGAATTGGGGTGGTTAGATCAACTAGCAGAGATGATCTAACCAGCTGCCTAACTCTAGGAATGGAAGGAAATCATGATTCCCCAAAACTGCCCTACTTGGGGACTGCTCTGCTGTCTTGTCAAGTTAATCTCAATTGGACATCTTCCCCAAGTGTACAAACGCGCATGCACACACATGCCCATACTTTCTTTTTTTTTTTTTTTTTTTGAGTTGGAGTCTCACTCTGTCACCCAGACTGGAGTGCAGTGGCCACTCCCGGCCACCACAGCCTCGACCTGCTGGGCTCAGGCGATCCTTCCGCCTCAGCCTTCCAAGTAGCTGGAACTACGGGCGAGCGCTACCACACCTGGCTAATTTTTTGATTTATTGTAGAGATGAGGTCTCGCTTGCCCAGGCGGGTCTCGAACCCACTGGCTCAGGCAATCCACTCACCTCAGCCTCCCAAAGGTGCGGGATTACAGGCTGAGCCACCGAGCCTGGCTATGCCCATACTTTCGATTGGAGATTGAGAGCGAGCATAGCATAATAATTAAGAGTTGGTCTTGAGAGACAGACTGCCTTGGTCAAATCCTGGCTTTGTGACTTAGTTCTATGACCCTAGGCAAGATAATTAACCTCTCTTGACCTCAGTTTCCGTCTCTGTAAAACAGGAATAATAATAATACCTATTGTATAGTTGTATAGAGTTGTTATAATGATTCAATGTGTTAGTGTTTGTAAAGTGCTTAGAAAAATGACTGACCTTTGGGAGGCGGAGTGAGAGGACTGCCTGAGCTCAGGGGTTTGAGACCAGCCTGAACAACATGGTGAGACCTTGTCACTACAATAAATTAAAAAAAAAAAAATTAGCCGGGTGTGATGGTACATGCCTATGGTTCCAACTACTTGAAGGCTGAAGTGGAAGGATCACCTGAGCCCAGCAGGCCGTGAGCGTGCCACTGTACTCCAGCCTGGGCTACATTAGGAGAAGGGAGGATTTGCCAAATCATTTCACTGTTATTATTTCTGGTTGGGAAAGCTCAATTTTTTTTTCTTAAGTCAGTCACACTCTGTTGCCCAGGCTCGAGTGCAGTGGCACACTCACAGCCACTGTACCCTTGACCTTCTGGGCTCAGGTGAGCCTTCTGCCTCAGCTTTCCAAGTAGCTGGAACTACAGGTACACGCCACCATGCCCGGCTAATTTTTTAATTTATTGTAGAGATGAGGTCTTGCCAAGTTGCCCAGGCTGGTCTTGAATCCCTGGGCTCAGGCAATCCTCTCACCTCCACCTCCCAAAATGCTGAGATTACAGGCATGAGCCACCGTGCCCAGCCATGCTCAATACTGACAGGAATAGAAGAGCACCTGAGAGGTTTGTGATCCACACCTAGCTAGAATGAGGGGCTGGGAGGCTAAGAAGCGCTGACCTGCTAACAGATCTTGCCGGTGGGCCTCGCTCCTCTGGAGGTGTGTTTGTGTTAGAGATACTCTTACAGAGTAGGTAGTTTTGGGTTCACCCAGAGTAGACCTCCGTGCCTCCTTGATTAACCTAAAGTGTTGTTAGCCTGATGGCTTGCAGGTGATATAGCAGAGGTCCTTAATCCATCTAGAACTGCTGCATTTCTGGAAAAGAAACAGGAGAGTTGAGGCAGAGGCCAGGGTGGGAGCCGACAACTTGTGACCTAACCGCCCCCACCTCAATCTCAGCAATTCACAAACAATGAAATTCAGAAACCCAGTGTCCAGAGTGGTTGTTCTGAGCGCTGGCTGGAGAGGTGGAAGGAGGGGTAGGAGGCTAAAGGTCAGTACACTCCTTTTCAGTCCAGTGTGAGGGAGCTCAAGGGGCCTTGTGAGTGTCGGGGGTCTTTTCCTTCCAGCTCCCTTTCTGATTTCCCTAGGGGAGAACATCACTCTTGGATTGTGATCTCTCATGAATTTAACCCAAATGGAGCTGGAAACCCCCAGGGTAGGGGACCAGATGGCAGACGAGCTCCATTCTAGGGCCAGTAATCTCAGGAGAGACTCGGGAAGAGGAGCGGCTGGCAGGGCAGAGGGAATGGCAGCCTGTGTGGTTCACATATTCCTTCCCAGAGGATTCTCAAGGTCAGCTGATAGGTGAAGGAAAGTAAAGGAGATAGCCACCTACAGGGAGATACTTAGAACCAGGGTCCAGATTGTCCTTCCAAGAGGAGGGGTCGGGCTGAGAGAAAAGGGTTGATGGGTTAAGGGACCAGGTTTAGAGGCACACAGTGGGATCATGGCTAAAGCAAGGATCAGAGTCAGGAATTTGCTGGCAATAGAGACCGTAGGCTTTGAAGTCAGAGATCCTGGGTCTATAGAACTTGCCTCTTAACCTGTGACCCTCTTGTCTGGACAGGTGCTGTAATCCTATCACTGCACACCCCATCCATGTCATGCTATTGCAGTGTGGGCAAACCTTTGTAATGACAGTATACGATAGTGGAAGGTGTCACCTAGGTAACTAATGGACTAATATTGATCATATGCAAAATTTAAAGAAAAAATATGACTACAAGGAGATGATGGGAAGAGAAAGAGTAATGACTGGTCCAGTCTCCCAAGAGTTTCAGGAGCAATCTTCCCTCTCATAGAGCCTTTCTTTTGATCAAAGGGGAACAAGCAAGAATTCCATAGGGCTCAGGAACACTTTTGTACATGTTCCTCCAGATTTTTAAATGAAAAAACATATATATACAGATAAACACATATGTATCTTATACACAATTTGGACCGTATAAAATTAGAACCTACTTTTAAAGATTTTCCCATGTCAAATACAACATTGCATCAATATTTTTAAATTTTAATAATTTTCATTTTATTAATTATCATTTTTTTCTTATTTCCTTCTAACATTTTATTGGGAAAATTTGCCAGAGTTGAAATAATAGTTTAAGCTAGGTGTGATGGCTCAAGGCTTAATTCCAGCACTTTGGAAGGCTGAGGTGAGAGGATCACTTGAGGCCAGGAGTTCGAGGCCAGCCTTGGCAACATAGTGAGACAGCAAACAAACAAACAAACATGTAAACAGAAATTAGAACTAATAAATGAATTCAGCAAAGTTTTTGGATACAAGATCAACATATAAAAATTGTGGTATTTCTAAACACTGGCAATGAAAAATCCAAAAAGGAAATTAAAACAATTTCTTTAAAAAAAGAATAATACACAGCTTGTGACTTCTTCCACCTGGTTCAGTAATTGTTAACCTATTAGCATACTTGTTCAGTAATTGTTAACACATTAGTGTCAGCATGTGACAATATCTGATCTTATGGAAACAGTATAGGCTGGTGGTCAAGAGCGTGGAGATCATCTGCCTGGGTTCTGAACCAGGTTCACTGTTTTTTATTGTGTGACTTGACCTTGGGTAGGATACTTAACATTTCTCTAAGCCTGTTTCCTCAACTATAAAACAGGGTGTCATTTCCTCAGGCATTTCAGGGAACTAAATGGAATAATGTTTGACATATAATAAATGCTCAATAAATATTAGGTACTTGTTGTATCTCCTCATTTAGCCCGGAAGATAGGGACAATATCTTCACTGGTTTCACCTTACATCCATGGCCATTAACCTCAAGTGGGCCCTTTGTGCTGTCTAGCAATCCTGCTCCTTTTTTTTAATTGACAGAGGGTCTTGCTATGCTGCCCAAACTGGTCTTGACCTACTGGGCTCAAGCAATTCTCATGCTTCAGCCTCCATCTCACCAGTTAATTCACTCTCTTACTTTCTTTGATAGTTATTTCACTCATCCTCCTCTCCTCAAACCTTTCATATTTCCTGTCCCTTCTTTACTCCCTGCTGACAACTGTCCTTCTTGTTTCCCTGAGAAAATAGAAACAATTAGAAGAAAGTTGTTATACATCCCCTCTGCATCTGCCACCGTGCTTGTGTCTACGCCTTCTAGTACTGCAGGTGAACTGTCCCTCTTGCTATCCAAGGCCTCCTTCCACCCGTGCGTGCGCTACATCTATTTCCTCCTGCCTATTCACTATATCACCCTGGTAATTATCTCCTCATGATCCTGCATCATCAGTTCTTTTTCTTCTCTACTAACTCCTTCCTGGCGGCATTTAAATACATTAACTCTCCCATCTTACCAAGCACCCTCTCATGACTCCATGTTCATCTCCAACTACTGTCCAGCTCCTCTGCTGTCCTTTAAAGAAAAGCACTTTGATAGAGCGCTCTGGAGTCAAAAATCCACCAGCAGATCCAGTTGTTTTACCAGGAAACTTGTCTCAAGTCTGAATGCTTCCTACTCCCTCTGTCACTACCACCCCTCTCCAAGCCCCATCATCTTGACTATCCCACTACAAGACTCTCCTGACTGTTTCCTCCAGTTCTTTTCTTGCCCCACTGTAGCCTGTGCTCTACACATAAATCAGAACAGTCCATTAAAAACATGTCAGATTGTGTTTCCCTCTGCCCCCAAACCTGTAATGCTTTTCCCTTGTCCAAAGACACACATTCTGGCTGCCCATACAACTCTCTTTCCTACACCCTCTCCCTTACTTAGCAACAGCCTTGATGGTTTTCTTGCTCTTCCTTGAACATACCAGGCACAAACCCTCCTTGGGGACTTTCTACTTGATATTTCATCTGCCCAGAAGGATCTTCTCTCAGACATTCACATGGCTTGTTCTTATTTGTCATTAAAGCCTCTACTCAAATGTCAGTCTTTGGAGAGACCTTCCCAGAGTACTCTGTTTTCTTTTATGGCTTTTGTCACTAACTGATGTATTTGTTTAATGAGTGCAAGGACTTTATTTTGCTGAGGGCTATGTGCCCAATTCTTGAACAATACTTGGCATGTATTAGGCACTGACATGTTTGTTGAATAAACCTTTTGTTTCTATTACACCTTTTGAGTATATTTAACAATGCTGAACACAAGTAAATGCTTGGTAAGTATCAGAATGGGGTGGAAACAGCATAATCTACAGAACATAAATTAGATTTCATTAGCTGTTTAAAGCAGAACCCGTACATCTGACAGTCATTCAACAAAAGTTTTATTTGTAAAATGCAGGGTAATACCCATATACTCCATCAAGCTGCTCTAGGCATTAGATGAGAAAACATTTCTGAAAGCCCCGTGTCTTGTACTTTGCTTAATATGAAGTCCTCACAATTATGGCTTTAAGGGCACCTAGTATGGGACTGACTCTCTCAAGACGAACTGTATCTTGAGACCAGTGAATGTCTAGATGAAGCAGTTTTAGTAATAGATTCTGAGGAAGGAGCGTTATTAGTATGATTTTTTTTCAAGAGTCATGGTCTCGCTATGTCTTGCCAGGCTGGCCTTGAACTCTTGGGCTCAAGGGATCCTGAGTAGCTGGGACTCCAAGTGTGCACCATTACATTTGGCCTTACTATTATGTTTAATCTAACTCTCCATCTGAGCAGAGAAGGGGGTGAGCATACTTACCAGCCGATTAGTCTTGCTTCAAATTCAAGACCTCCTGAGGGGCCTTTCTGTCTCCCAGCAATCCTATTCCTGTCCACTTACTCTCTTAGGTGAGTATTCCATACCTTCTCTTCCCCCTCCTTCCTGTAATACCTCTTTCCTCATCATCTTGGATGGTGACCATGCTACCTGTTTTCCTTCAACAGCAGAAACAATTGGGGAAACTCTCTGAATGTTCCCACCTGCTTGCATCTGGGCCCATATGCTCTGTCTTCCTGCAACGTCTGGGATGATCTGTTCTAGCTCTGATTCGAGACTGCCTCTCTAGCTATGCCCCAGAGCTCACTCTCTCTCCCGCTCCAGTAATGATCTTCTTCCTCTCCTACCGTTTTCCCTTCTCTACTGGATCATGTCCATAAACACAAACGTTCTGTAATTTCCTCTGCCACATCCAACCCAGCCCTTACTACCTCACTCCCCTGCCTTTCTCTATAACCCTTCATCATCAACATAGCCATTGCATGTGTCTATTTATTTGCGTGTGTTTGCATTAGAACGTAAGCTCCATGAGGGCAGAGTTTTTTCTGTCTGTTCTGTTCTCTGCAGTTTCCCTAGCACCAGTAAATCATTGTTGGATGAATTTTGATGATGACCTTTCTTGTGCTCTCTGATCTCAAGACCTACTTCTTCTTCTGTTTTTTTTTTTTGGAGTCTCATTCTGTCGCCCAGACTGGAGTGCAGTGGCACGCTCCTGGCCACTGCAGCCTCGACCTGCTGGGGATTCCGGCGATCCTTCCACCTCAGCCTTCCAAGTAGCCGGAACTACAGGCGCGCGCTACCACGCCCGGTTAATTTTTGGTTTATTGTAGAGATGAGGTCTTGCCAAGTTGCCTGGGTGGCTCTCGAACCCATGGGCTCAGGCAATTCACTCGCCTCGGCCTCCCAAAGTGCTGGGATTACAGGCTGAGCCACCAAGCCCGGCCAAGACCTACTTCTTCAAAAGACTAAGGGAATATACTTGGTGATAGGAGGGCTTGAGTATCTAAGAGGTCTGAGGCAGTAGCACTTCCATAAATATCTCATATTCTGATTCTTTTTCAGCTTAACACCAAAACAGCCCCAGCAACCAACCAGGCATCTGGCCTAGAAGAAAAAGGTGAGTGGGGGTGGGCGAGACAGTTTGTAAAGCAGGTGAATGTAAGGACATGAAGACAAGTAGGGTAAGTCTGGAAGTTTCTAAAGTCAGCAATGAAACAAGTAAGAATGTGGATAAGTGAGACAGAAGACTAGGTTAGAACAACTAAGTTAGAACCACTTTTTCCTAGTAAGTAAACCTACTAGTATTTACTCTTTGATTTTAGAAACTGGATCTGGAGTGGTTGAGGGAGGCAGGTGTGATGATAAGAAGAAACTCCTCAGATAATCCCAGCAATTGCCTCCATCAGAAATTGAGGGAAAGCTGGGAAAGTGGGTGTGCGTTGGGACCTGAACTGCAGGGTTAAGCATAAGTGATGACAGAAGCTATTGTGTGTTGGTCCAAGAGCAGCAAAACTCCCCTAAGTGACTAGAGCTATTCCCAGCCTGGGCACCCTGCGTCAAACTGCTAGGAGAATGATCAGGCATTCACAGTCCTAGTGAAGCCTGGGGGACCCCAAGAATCCAGCATAAAGGGGACCTTAACCACTTGGGGCCTGGAGAAAGGGGCTGGGGCAGGGCAGGGTATCTCATTCATGAGTCTCCCAACTCTCTGCAGGAAAAGCTGGCAATGCCAAGAAGGCAGAGGAGGAGGAGGAGATTGACATTGATCTGACAGCACCAGAGACAGAGAAGGCTGCTCTTGCTATTCAAGGCAAATTCCGCCGATTTCAGAAAAGAAAAAAGGACCCCAGCTCCTGAATGGCCTTGCCCTTCACCTTGCTCCCTTTTCTCCCCTTTCCCACAGCCCTGACTCCCCTGTGTCTTTGTTCCTTTGTTCCTCTGGCCTCTCATGGGAGGCAGGATCAACCCTTCTATATTCTTTTCTCTGGCCCCCTCAAACCATCACAGCAGTAGAGGCACAAAGAATGTGGAAGATATGTGGAAGATGAAGACTTCAGTTGGCAGCCAGTTGCCTGAGGGTGGACCAGTTTCTCCCTGGGATAAGGCTCCTTGATCAGAACCTATACCTCCCTGTGGAGTTGAAGAAGAGGCTTTGAGGTTGAGAGACACCCCCCACCCCCACCCCCCACCAACACCACAGTGTGGGAGGGAGGGGACAGCCTTCAGTAGGGTGCCTGAGGGTAGGGCACATGCACCGCTGTGCCAGTTGCAACATTCACACTTCAGGTAACATTTTCCCCTGCAGATCCTTCTGACCACTGCCCCCAACTTCCCCTCCCAGGATCTAAGCCACAGGGGACACTGCGCCCCACCCCCCCCTCCCCCAGCCTCTGCCCCCAGGCAGACCTGAGTCAAGCTGCTTGCCACAGTAGTGCACGCTGAGTAGGTCAGTTCCAAGGAAGGGAGACAGACTGGCAGTGGCAAGGAAAAGTCTCCCTCATCGTCTAATCCAGGACCATAGGGGACAGAGACAGAGCAGTTCCAGGCTTGCAGGTGGGGGACTGAAAAGTGGGGTGGTTTAGGGAGGGAAGAAAAGGAAGAGGGGATAGTCACTGAAGCCACAAGCTGCTGCTGTAAAAGTGTACCCCGTGAAGGGTTCTTGGGGCTTTGCTAACCTGCCTGCCTCTAACTCCCTGAGTCCAGCTGTCCCCCGAGGCCACACAAACCAAGTGACCCCTGTAGTTCCCACTCGCCCCACTGTAGAGTCAGGGCAGAAATGGAATAGCCACTCTGTGATTTTAGCATGTTTAATAATTAAAACAATAAAAAGCCCCTCAAACGGGGTCATTTAACCTCTGCTACTGTCTTTTCTTGGGAGAAACATGAATGTGCGTCTGAGCTGGTCCTGGGAAGGTGTAGGGCAACTGCACGGATCCCGTGGTTTAACAGGAACTAGCGCCATCTGAGCAACTTGCAGACTGAAGCCAACACTGCCTTCTTTCCCGCGACCTTGCCCTCACCTTGATTTGCCACCCACGTTGTCTCTCGCTGCTGTCACCACCTCCAGTGTGCACCTGCAAGGGCACTCATCTTTGCCTACTCCTTCCACTGAGAGCATGCTTGGTACTTATTCCTCTGAAAACAAACCTGGTCTTCACGCCCTATTCCCAAATGACCTACCCCAGATTTCCTTCCTGTTTTGTCTTCCTCCCACACCACTGCCCCCCACCCCCAACTGCTTATCAAACACGAGGGAAAGGGAAGACTCTGGTCACTAGAGAGCACCACTGTTACACTGAAGACTTTAAACCATGGGCTAAAGAAAATAACGGCTTTCCAGGGAGTTTGCATTGCTGAGAAGTGACCTCTATACGTTGAAACCAGAAGTCAAATGTTTGAAGACTGAGCAAAGAATGATCTATCTCAGCCACCCCTCTCGCTTTTTTTCTTTTTCAATTGTTTTTATCATGGTAAAATACCCATAACATAAACTTTACCATCATAACCTTTTTTAAGTGCACAGTTCAGTGGCATTAAATATGTTCATAATATCATACAACCATCACCCCTATCCATCTCTTTTCATCTTGTGAAACTGACACACCATACACTTCAAACAATAACTCTCCAACTCCCCTCTTCCCAGCCTCTGGCATCCACTTTCTATCTCTATGATTTCCCCTTCCTTCTTGGTATTTACCTTCTTTTCTCGATTTAAGAATATAGAAGTCAGCTGGATACAGTGGCTCAAGTCTAATCCTAGTGCTTTGGGAGGCCAAGATGTAAGAATTGCTTGAGGCCAGGAGTTTGAAATCAGCCTGGACAACACAGTGAGATCCTGTTTCTACACAGAATTAACTGGGAGTGGTGGTGCATGCCTATAGTCCCAGCTACTCAGGAGGCTAAGGTGGGAGGATCGCTAGAGCCCAGGAATTTGAGGCTGTAGTGAGCTGTGATTGTACCACAGTACTTCAGCATGGGTGAGAGAAGAGCAAGACTCTGTCTCTAAGTGAAATAAAATAAAGAACATAGAAGTCGAAGCCATGTAGCAGCTATGAAACAAGGAGACAGGTGCAGTGGCTGATGCCAGTAATCCCATCACTTTGGGAGCCTGAGGCAGTAGGATTACTTGAGGCTAAGAGTTCAAGACCAGCCTGAGTAACATAGCAAGACCCTGTCCCCACAAAATAAAATCAAATTGAAATAAGGGACAGCCGGGCTCGGTGGCTCAGCCTGTAATCCCGCGCCTTTGGGAGGCTGAGGTGAGTGGATTGCCTGGGCCCGTGGGTTCGAGACCCGCCTGGGCAAGCGAGACCTCATCTCTACAATAAATCAAAAAATTAGCCGGGTGTGGTAGCGCGCGCCTGTAGTTCCAGCTACTTGGAAGGCTGAGGCAGAAGGATCGCCGGAGCCCAGCAGGTCGAGGCTGCCTTGGCAGGGAGCGACCACTACACTCCAGTCTGGGTGAGAGAGAGACTCCAACTCACAAAAAACAAAAACAAAAACAAACAAACAAACAAAAAACAAATAAGAGGATTGAGCCCTTCACACTCTCTATTTTAGCAAGTATGGAAACCAGACATTCGGTGTCTGATGACTTGGGACACTGCATTTGCTAGAGGATAGCAGCCATCTTTCCTAGTGCCTCTGTCCTGGACTTTCCCTCCTGGATGTGCAATTACGAGAGGCGGGGAAGTGCTCGGCCTGGCAGAGATCACAGAGCAGTTGCTGCCAGACACCCTTCAGCAAGCTTTGTGCAAAGGACAAGT